>JABCKD010000062.1:0-34267 GCA_013186415.1 Fusarium sp. NRRL 66088
TTCCTACCCATCCGTAAGCAACTTCTTCAACTCAGCAAACCTAACCGGTTTGGGCAAAAAGACATCCACACCAGCCGACAAAACATCCCTCCTAGCATCAGCACTAGCCAACCCGGTCAAAGCAAGAACAGTCGTAGGCTGTATCTGATTCTCGCGTTCAACCTGTCTTATCCTCTTTGTGGCCTCTATGCCGTTCATGACGGGCATGCTGATGTCCATGAGGATGTAGTCGAAGCGTTTCTTGGTGGTTAGGTTTCGGGATGTGAACTTGTCGAGTGCTTCTTGGCCGTTTTCGGCTTCTTCGTAGGTGAATTTGCATTTCTTCATAAACATTACTAGGAGTTGGAGGTTGATTTTGTTGTCGTCGACTAGCAAGACATGTGTCGTGGTTGACTCTGCGTCCTGTTCTTCATCGTTTTGCTCCAGTTGACCACCATCTGCTGCCAACAAAGGTGTTTCCGGATCCAGAGGCGTCGGGGATGGCAATGGCAAGGTGGTTTCTGAAGGTACTGGAGTGAGGTCTCCTTGGTCGTCTGCTGTGCATTCCGCTGGCACTGCTTCCACTGTTTCTACTTTGGCCTCGTTCACTAGTGGTTCTTGAGGTGGTGAAGGGAGACTATCTTGAGCGCTCTCACTCTCAGCAATCTCGTCAATTCTTTGCAAGCAGCGCTTGAAGACTTGAGCCAACTTGCGTGGACCACATCTAAACACATGTAAGTTACAGTTTCAGTCATTTACAAAAGTGACTCACGGTTGTGGGACAACTTCGATGATTTTGGATAGTTCAGTCAAAGCCTTGGTTTGTGTCCGCGCTATCTGAGCGGCCTCCTCTTCCCCTGCGCAGATAATAGCAATGGGGGTCTTTCTACTTCGCGATGGAATATCATGTTGACTCTCGAAGCGATCTTTCAGGGATTGAATAGAAGGCGGTTCGCAGTAAAGATAGATGTCAGCATTCGAGGCATCAACATTGGGATCTTCTTCTTTGACAACCTCCATTTCGAACCAGTTGGTGCAAGTCTCGATAAGAGTCTCGTTTCGCATTCGGATTTGTAGCGCCATAGAGGGAGACAAGTTGCGTTCACCACTACCAAGGAGAACTAGACGTCGTCCTCTCGTTTTGTCAACGATACCGCGCACCGTCTCGTCCTGGTTTCGAGATGAATTTGGAGGAGCTGGTACGAGACGAAGACGAACGTCGACTTCGGTGCCCTTGTGTTGTTGGGATTTCACTTCGAGGGTTCCCTTGAGTGAGTCGACGATTTGTTTGACGATGCTCAATCCAAGTCCAGTACCAGGTTGGAATGAATCTTCCTGACTGAACGGGACGAAAAGGCGGTTTTGTTGGAATTCTTCTGACATGCCCTTGCCGGTATCCATCACCTTTATTACAACGTCGATTTTGGATTTATCTGACGTCTCTTGGCCTCGAAGTGAGACGAGAATGAATCCAGAAGACGTGTACTTCAGAGCATTGCCGAATAGATTCATGATGACTCTGCGGAGAGCACCTGGTTGTGTGCTTACCATCCAAGATGTCCGCGGGCAGATGTCCAACAAGACGGAAACCGGGCTACCATCATTATCTGAAGGCTGAAGATGCTTGAGAGTTTGAGAATCTGCCAGTGTGGGCTCCTCTGCAGTCGGCGAATAAATCCCCGGAAGTCTCTTGAAAGTGTGACCAGTCGCGATGGCGTTGACCACTTCCTCGACCAGAACAGAAAGGTCTACAGCAGCCGACATGTTCAAGCTCTCCAGCGAACCGGAAGAAAGACTGATGAGTCTGCTGTGCTTCCCACCTCTTCTCATCTGCGACCGACCAAGGGTGTTGATCTTGCTATAATCCAAAACATGGTTTAACGTGTCGAGAAGAGTCTTGCCGCACGTCAAGACAGAATTGACGAGACCAGCTTGGTAAGAATCAGTGATGGTGTCTTTCAGAAACTCGGCAGCACCTAGGATTCCGTGAAGTGGACTTCGCAGCTCGTGGCTCATGCTTGCAATAAACGTCGTCTTTGCGGCCTCATTCTTCTGCGTGTTGATTCTTCCAACCTCGCTCATGACGCTGTTGCCAAACGCACGAAGGTACGAGAGGTCCTGGTCGAGATTCATCATCTGCCCAGTAATTGAAGTCCACAGGAAACATCCTCCAGCGAGTTTGTCTTCGACGTGATCGAATAGAGGCAAGAATACGACGGATTTTGCACCGGGGATCTTCTTGAGAAGCTCTTTGTGATCCATCTTGGCCCCGCGACGTCGCTTCCCTCTTTCCCCTGGGTTTTCAGACCCGGCCGTCGGTTCTCGGTCACTTGCACTATCATCGTCTGAAGAAATTCCAAGGCCCTCATCGGTGAAAGAAAATGTCTTGCCCTTGGGGAATAGGGAAAAGTACTTTTCTAGAGTACCCAGTGACAGAGCCGGGCCTTTCTCAATCTCAGCGTGCACCTTCTCGTCAGCGAGTGAGTACGAGAGTATCTTGCATGGTCTGGCAGCTGGCGATGTATCGGAATCAGAGCTATCAATTCCAAAACCGTCAGAGCCAGAGGTGATATGAGGAGATTGATCATCCTCGTCAGACAAGATGCCATTCGGCTTACCAGCACGACACCTCTGTCTGACGTTGGAAGCTGTCGCGCCAAAGATGACGACACCATCAGCTAGCGTTGAGCTCCTTAGTGTGTCCGCAGCCCTGAAAAACATTCTTGTAAGTCGGTCCTGCTTTTGCTGGCCGCTCGGAGAGGATGGTCGAGGACACCCGGCATCGAGTTTAGTAGAAGAAATCCTCCTCAGCAGTGGCCGTCTTGGCGACGTGATGGATATCGCTGGCGGTCGAACCACTGAAGGACCCGTTGCTTGATCGTTCTTTGCGCAGGTCGGATCATCGCCAGAGCAGCCCTCGATAAAACAGGCCAATCCACGAACAATTCGCTCTCCCTTGAACCGATCAACACGGTCGCGCGCCCATTCCAGATGCTCCATGACAGCCTGAGCAACATTCTGTATAAATTGGAGATCATCGATCGATAGTCCATCGCGAGGTTCGTCACTGCAAACGGCGTAGGTGCCAATTTTGTGTCCCTTTCTCGAGAATATTGGCACTCCAGCGTAGAATCGTAGTCCACCATCGGCTTGTACAAAAGGTCGGGTTTGGAAGCGAGGATCGAGGCGACAATCGGGAACAATCATGCCGGCAGTCGTGTACGTCTCGCCGTCGGGGTCGCGGGCAGTGCAAGTCTCCGTTAGAGCATGTTCACAAGGTCCCATGCCGCGCGACAAGATGGATGTTCCGACTGATTGAGTTCCGGTCAGCATATTGGTCTACTGATTGATGGCTGCAGGGTCTTGCTATGAGGCGGAACGGCCGGAATCATTCGCAGTGCTCAGAATGCGACTGCCAGCCAGTTCTGGGGAAACTCTACGTACGGAACAAGTCATTCTTCGCGCCTCCATCCAGATCCCCAAGGCGCAGGTTGCGCGTCGCCTCTGCGAGGACAATCTGCGTAGAGGCATCGATAAGCGATATTAGAGCGTTCTGAGCATTCAGACGCAGTACAGCCAACTGGGCGAAAGCGCTGAGTGCCTTGTCGGACGAGGCCTGAGGCGTGTGGCCTGTCAACTCGCCCGGCGGGAGGTTCGAGGCCACGATGTTGTCGAGGTTGCGGGCGACCTTGAGAGACGAGCCCTGAGCTACCTGCCAGCTCTGTAGATAGCCCTGAACCTCTCGGTCTCGCTGCAGCTCTGAGGAGCTCGACATTGTGTCTGCCGGTGCATATCCTTGTGGTGTTGAAAGGTGTTGGGTAGAGAAGCTCGTAGGCAGAAAAATAGTGTCATCACCGTTTTCCGCGGGCGCCCGTGAAATTGAGCCCAATTGCGTCACCCCCCTGTCTTCGGCACTTGGGTTTAAAATTACACCGTCCGACACCGTCGTAAGAGGGTCTCTTCGTCTAAAACGTTTCCAGAATAGTCTTATCGATGGTCCAGAACATGGGCGATCCTGGGGTTGGGCACAAAGTCCCTGGATCTCTCGGCCGGGGTGTGGCAGGCTCGGATCCATCCGGATTTGAGATGTGTCAACTGGAGGTCCTTGGAAATCTCCAATATTCCCATAGAAGGGCCATTAGATAGTTACCTCGAGAACGAGAGCATCTAGAGTCACACACACAGGTATGACAACATACAGGCAGTCAGACGTGATGATGAAGACGCCAAGCCACCATCCAAACTCTGAGTTCAAAGCTCGACTAACTATTCTTAGAAAGAGAGTTTGGCGTAAGCAATTCTTCCGTCAGACTTGACCTTGACAACGGCTAAATAATCTTAACCGGAGCAAAACTCCCTTACTTGGCACTATCTCACCATACGTTATTCCTTCAACAATGACTTCACAATCCATTCAATATCGCTCATTACCATACTGTAAAAACACAATAAACAATATTTAGCCTCCCGCCTCGGTGGCTCACCCTAGGTCAGGTGCGAACAAGATGCAATCTCGAGCAATGTTTCAATTTTAATATGCACATCTCACCAACTATCACCAAGCCAAAGACCAGGCCCTGTATTCCGACGATTGTATGAAAGACCGAGCCTTGAGTTTAGGATGCTCGTATCTGATTGACACAATTTCACGGCTCTGGTTACTACCTAGAGAGTCGATCTACTTAGGTCCTCCCACGATCAGTCGAAAGCCATCAGAAACTAGCCGATCCTTCTGTAGGTCCTTATAATGAGAGACCGATCCAGCCATCTCCTTGGAATGACCTCATCCAGGTCAAGGAAAAAACGAGATACCGGTACAGTAGGTACTTCACACACATGGATCTATTATTAACTTATCCTTCTCTAAAGATAATTAATAAAATAAAAGAGAGTAAATAAAAGAGCTCTAAGATATTAGTATTATAATAATATACTTATAAAGACTTTATTCTATTTTAAATAAAATTATTTATTAGATTTAAGATAAGTTAATTAATGCTCTGCCGTCCTAGTGTCTTATTTATTTCCTAACCGGCGTGCCTGCTTTCCATTATAGACAGCTAAAAAGCACAACAAGTGAGCGCCATGAGACGTGGATGTGGCAGTGCTTACCCGTTGGCTCATGTAGGGTTGTAGGGTAGTAGGGGTTTTTTTCACTGCAATTTTAACCCGCCCCAAGACCCTCTGGCTAGTCCTGCCAGCTGAGTCCTCCGCAGCATGGTCCATTCGCTCCTTCAATCCCCTATTCTTGGCTGTGTAGTTTAATGCTGACGTACCAAAGATATGAAGCAGAGATTTTCTCCGCCTCACATGCATCGCATCATGTCTTCAAGTCTCCCTTCGTCTGCGACTCAGATCAGCTTCGTCTCGGTAGATGGTTCGTGCCACTAATGAACATATTTGACAGAGTCACCAATGGTGCAGAGAATACTTTGAGAAGATTTGTGATGACGCAGACGAGCCATCAGTAAGCAGGGGAATTCATCCTTGGGGCTGGACTGTGTCTTAGGTGGGTTGCTTTTGAGAGCTATGGCGACGTGGAGTGCAGATCTTATCAGAATTCTAGAATAGAACGCTACGATTCTCACTCTCTGTGAGCACTGCTTTGATGATTTTATGCGAGTGCGTGTACCTATCTCGGAGTAGGCTAGGGTTCGGCCTAAACTGGAGTTCGGAGTAAGCCAGAATCCGGAGTCTGATACCCAGCCAATGGAGATTTGCTGACCTCAAGGCAATCAGCCTAAACCGGTTCCCGAGAGCGAAGGGTGTTAAGAGACTTTGACAACATTTTCTATAACTGAAGCGCATTTCATCCGATAGGTCAAGTTCCATAATATCCGGAAATAGTTGCCTACGGAGGGGACTTAGCTTCCGATCTGCTGGCCGGTCGTGACGCTATCACCTGCATAGGGCGCGAAAAACAACTGAGATAGTTTGATCTTCAAGTTGCCAAGCTCCGCACCTCGGAGAGAGTCATGCTAACTCCGGCCGCTTGTGCTTACTTAAATCCACCTGAGTCACGTCTTGCATGGAACACTCAAGATTACATTTATCCCAATTCGTTTCTGGTTGTGAATTCTTATTCCAAAATGT
The DNA here is from genome assembly GCA_013186415.1 of Fusarium sp. NRRL 66088. Taxonomy (NCBI): domain Eukaryota; kingdom Fungi; phylum Ascomycota; class Sordariomycetes; order Hypocreales; family Nectriaceae; genus Fusarium; species Fusarium sp. NRRL 66088. The sequence goes on from JABCKD010000062.1 coordinate 6,073, forward strand.
CACAAATGCAGGCTGCAAACAGACTTTGGACTGCCCTGAGCAAGGGGCAGCAGTCCTTTGGAGCATGGCAGATGATACGAGGGGCTAATGTTTCTCGAATACTAGCGAGGACTGGAGTTGACTGGGTTCTTGTCGATTGCGAGCATGGAGACATTGATGGTACGTGGACGCTTTCCTTCAGTCTTCTTGGATTGCTAACAGGCACCGCAGACGGGGCAATGCATGAGGCAGTGCCAGCCATCGCCGACGCAGGTGTGTCTCCTATCGTTAGACCACCAGGCATGGAAGGATGGATGATTAAGAGTCAGTGCTCCTAATCTAATGATAAGCTACCTACTAAGCTGACCGCCTTCAGGAGCTTTGGACAGTGGAGCCCACGGAGTAAGCAGACAAGTAACTCGGCATTATTGCACCTCCTAACAAATCCAGGTCCTCATTCCTCTCATAGAAACCGTTGAAGAGGTCAAGAAAGTTGTAAAAGCGGCCAAGTTCCCGCCCCAGGGTCGACGAGGCTTCGGATCTCCCTACGCTCAGCAACGATTTAACCCATCCCCAAGCTTCATCGAATATCTCCATCATGCAAACGATGCCACTTTGGTGATCGTGCAGATCGAGACCAAGGAGGCACTCGAGGCTGTTGACGAGATTGCGGCCGTAGATGGTGTTGACGTTCTGTTCATCGGCCCATTTGACCTCGGTAAGTCTGCCGAGTGCCCTAGAGCCGTTCATGGCAACTGATGTTTCTAGGAAACAACATCGGCCATCCCATTGTTAGCCGTGAGATGGCCCCTCAGCTAAAGGACGCAATTGCAAAGGTGCTCGAAGCTAGTCACAAGCACGGCAAGAAATGTGGCATCTATACGTCTAGTGGCCAACAGGCAAACGTTTTTGCCCAGCAGGGCTTTGACATGATTAGTGTAGCAACAGACCACACCTCTCTAGATGATGTTGTGAGAGGCCATTTGAGCGTTGCGAGTGCTACGGCTAGACCCGACAAGGGCGTTTCATACTGAGGCAAAGGTTTCAGCATGTATAGCCTCATTTAAATCAATATCTACCCAGAAGGATTTATTAGACAAGAGAAAGGCGTCACATAGAATAAAGAGACAAAGCCTTTCGAGAAGTGAAGATCCATCACACCTCCTCTCTCCTAGGAGCTGTCCTGACTCGGTTCAAAGATCGCACGTCCTCCAAGCAGTCTCGCAGCCTATTGAGACTCTCCGTCCTGTTGGTCGACATCCTCAGTCTAAGAGCTTTCTCATATGTCAAACCCATAGTCTTAACCACAACAAAGGCGAGATACAGATCCAAAGCCCGACAAGGCATCCAATGCTTCACCCGGATGTTACAGTAAGATGTCTGCTGGAACATAGGCCGTCTGCATGTACGGCTCCTGCTCATGTTCCTCTAAGCTCCCCACAGCTTGCATCGGATGCTCTCTAACTCGCATTAGCTTCCCTTTGACCTACATCCGTGTTCTTGAAACGGTGGTCAGGTGCTATAGGCTCATGCAAGTGTTGTAAGGGCTTGACCAACTTAGGCCAGACACGTCTCTGGGGTATTTCATATACCATCTGTATTGGTTTGGTTGTTAATCATGCATCGGTAGTTGAACCCTAAGGTGCGACACGATGAAGGTGGGAATCGTAGCCGAGTGTGTCGGACCTGGTCGCCTCAAGATATTAGACTGGGAGGTAGGCCAAGAAGATGTTATATCCAACTAAATTGACAAATGTGTTTTCGCACTTTAGATACTCTACTAATTTCCTCCTTTGCACCTGTGTCACAGAACTGAGCCAGTTCATCCCAAACACCGTCCAAGATCATACTGACCGTCACTTCAGCTGTCCCAGCCTCACTACCAGAGATGACAGCCTCAACCACCCAAAAGCCAGATGAAAATATTTTGCCTCTTCCTCCATTTGATCCAGGTATTCATTCAAAATACCCAAAGGCTGCCCCGACATCTGCTACACAGACCCTTTCCAGCTCTTCTCTGAAGAGGGAGTCCGAATGATTCGCCGAGAAGTATTTCAGAAGTCCTTCTTGGGCAGGTACATGCGCTCTTGGGATAGTGCGCCATTACTCCGATGTAGACCCTATTGTCTATAGTCATATATACTGGTCGAAATGTAGAAACATTATGTAGCGTTCGTATTCATCAGAACAAGAACTTCCATCTTTCAGTCATTTGATGTATCATTCTGCTCTCCAATATTAACCATATCTGGCTAGGATCGCTCTAATGGTCTGCATCGGCTTCAGCTCCCGAGCCTATTGTAACCACAGCGGCTTACTCCAAAGCGTTATCTGCACATGCACCCCGCAGCCAAGCTCATCATCTGATCATGCTTCATTATCCGGCAGATAAGACCTAAATACTTAAATAGGAACCTTTGTTAGATGGACTCTAACCTATTATTATTCTAACCAAATATCAGTATGCACCTCCACTTCAACATCTCCCACTTCAACACAGGCCTAGTCCTGCTCGCCTTCGGAGCTTTTGCTTTGGCCGTCTTTAACTTCGTTCGAGCTCGACCGTGGCGAGGCAAACTGCCCAATACCGGGTATTACCAACAACGGCACCATGATTTAACAGCGAGAAGGAAGAAAAAGAGTGCCTCGGACTCGCGTTACATTGACGTTTTCCCTCCTTCACAGAGGGCTGCCGTCTTTCCCAATGATGCCGTGGCAGATTTATCATCCGGTAGCAAGCACGTCTTGGAGATGGACAAGGACTACAGACTTGCCAATCCTTCAAGCTACATCTTCAGCGGCTTCTTGGTCAGAGAGGTCCTTTCCTTGGGAGATTTTCCAGATTATGCAACGTTATCCGGCGTTCCCCTGCCGTCCCCTCTTCCAAACTTCAACGTCGACAAAGCCGTCCCACGACCTTACCGACCATTAAGATGGGTGTATCACCAGACCATGGGTAGGTGATAGATCTCAAGCAGTGTTATTGACTGACCGGGACTTTGCAGCCTTCAAGAAGATGGATCCCGACTTCTGGATTGAACTGGAAAGCACGTACCGAGAACGAATGCGTCAACGCCAAGAGGTCTGTGCAAAACATGGCGAAGAGGTCATCCAAGCTCTACCGGGTTAGAGCTGGCATCATTTGCTCATCTATTGGCTGGAATTTAGGGAGGAAGATGAACCAAGACCTTGATGTGATCCATGGACCGGTTCCGGAGTACAAAGAAAAGATGGCGTTTAGCATGAATCGGCAAGCATCCAGATATTTCAGCTTCACAGCTCAGACTAATAACGCCGTATAGGTTCTAGATGCCCACGTCCAACCCCATACAAAGAGGATCATGGGGTCTCTCCCAAGGTCAACCACTCTATCTACCAGGCGATCCAAGCAAGGCCAGCCTCAAGTACCGTGACGCACCCAACCCTTCCCTCAAACCCGACGACATATTTTTACGAACCGACTGGCAGACACTCCGCCGCCTTCCCCTTTCCGGCGCCATCGTCTTCAACTTCAAAGTTCTATTCACGCCAATCACCGAATTCGAGGATGAACCATATATACCGTCCCTAATGCTCAAGATCTTGAACGAGGGTAAAGAGATTCTGATGGATCACAAGGCGACGCGGCATGTGGAGCATGTTACTAAACCCACGTTGGAGAGGTACGAGCGTCGTCAGATTGAGAAGGGGTTGATCCCTCTTCACTGGGAGCCAAGGACTTTGGATGAAAGCCCATTCTTTCCTACGTGGGAGAAAAAGTGGCGAACCGGTTGATGAACTGATGTAGCTGGGGTTCCAACTGTAACTCGTGGCTTTGGTAATGGGTTGCTCAAACAATCCCCATAACTACATCGATAACTAAGAGTAAATCACCAGCCCCCTACTAGCATACGCATCTATTCATCCTGTGCTCTTCAGCAAAGCACAACCGTCTCCCACGCCGGAGCACAACCCTTCCACTTATGCGCACCAACATAACCAACTCCCACCCGACGAACAACAGACGGACTTGACCCGTTTCTCTCCACCAACATAACATGCAACTGCCACTGATCAAAGTCACCGTGTTGCCAAGCAGACATATTTCGAGCAGACCAGCCCGCCAGAGCGCCACAGATGACGATCACCTCTTGCTTCTCCTCTGTGAGCTTCTGACTCTGAGGCAATGCGCCCTTGATCATGCCTATTTGCTCCCCGTTGGAATCCAGAATCAGCATCTCTTCTACTAGTTTCCATCGAGATGATCCAGAGGGGGTGTAGGGGGGTCGGCCTAGCATCACTCTAGCCACAGTGGTGTTGAAAACCAAGGAGCCAGGGAGACCAGAAGCGACTTTGCAAGCCTCTGGGTCCAGTGTGGTGTGAAGTAGTGTCTGCCACGGATTGTGAGGGCACTCTCGCCACGTCAAGTTTGTTCTTTCGTCATCTGGGAGGTACTTTCTGCTCATGGTTTTAATAGACGGTACATCATCTCTGTTTCTGAAGGCCTCGATGGCCATCTCTCCCTCCACCCACCACTCTTGCGTCTCGACCTTTCGAAGACCCTCCTTGGCATCTTGAAAGTGAAAGTAAACAAGGCTGATGACGCGAAGGTAATCTTCCTTGCCTACTGTGATCCATTTGTAATCCGCCCTGCTAGGGGAGCTCGCCCAACTCCAGCTTGGAATATTGGTAGGTATGCCAGTTCTCATCTCAATGTGATCTAAGACAGTCCACATCAGAGCCTGCACGAAATACTTTTCCGGAATACAAAAGATAAGACGAGATCCTAACACTTTTCCAAGAATGTTTCCAATGCCGGAAAAGGCATTCAAGATGTCGGAGCCAAAGGAGAGCTGTCGAAAAGTGTAGTCTGCCACCCAACCAAGATAGTCTTGTCGAGACGTGTTATCCGTGATGTGGTAGTTGACGTGTCGGCCATATTCAGGCCATTTGTAAAATCCAGGGATTTCCCTGAACTCATCCTCCGGGGCCTTATCCTTACTGGTTGACAGGTCCCTGTTGGCCCTTTGATGTGGTGGGTAATGAGAAAGTTCCTCACTTGCACATCCTAGGCAACACTCGAACAGGGCCTGATGTTCAGTGATATAGAGACGACGGGTAGACAAGACTCGCTCTTGAAAGGTCCATCCTCTAGTGTTCCAAGTGGAAGTTTCAGCAGCAGATAATCCTTCTGGCTTGATTTCTCTCAACCGTCCTTCGAGTTCACGAGCTGGCCGGTACACAGATGAAACCCTCGGTCGTCCGACAAGCCCCGGAAGTCCCCATGCTTCCTGTCCACTAAGAGCTGCCATGATGGTAAAATTTGCACATCGATAGATCCTATCCATGCCGCGTATCTGGCCGTGCTTCGGATCCGGGTCGTCCTGGATGATGCAGAACCGGTCGATCCAGAGATAATTCTCGCCAAGCTGCTTGCATAGCACCATCGTGTCCGTAATAATGGGGGGCAAATCAATCTTGACGAGACCACCTGGTTTTTCCAGCGTCTCACGGTTGCCCTTTTCAAGCTGCACACGTTCAGAGTCCTTTTCTGGTGGCCATCGATAGCTCAGTGCCACGTAGGTCAATGCAGATGTTGCTACTTCGACATTCATGGTGTTCAAGTTGATGACTCTGAACCCTCGAGGCAATTCGTCTATCGTAATATTAGCTGAGAGCTCAGTGTACTTTGTCTCTCACGCCATGAGTAAGCTACTGACCGAGCTTGGTTTGGATGTTCCTTCTGCACTCTGCCCCATGAATCTTTGCACAGCCTTGAAGCCACTGTTTCAACAATGAGACATCAAACAAGGGAACTTCCCATGGCTCCACGCTCTTCAGGTAGGACTGTGGGCCGTTGCGTCCATACCGAAGACAGAACTGAGGCGTCATTTTGAACTCTGACTGTTCACTTTCGTCTGTGGCGATCATCATTGATGTGGCCGGTTCCACCTTGAATACCAAACCCATGAGAAGGCGAACGATGCTCTCAGATGGATCTGATGTGTCTATGCGATGCGATATGGAATCTGATGGATGTCCCGTATCGTGATCCAGAAAGAACGGCCCGTTGTTGCGAAAGAGAACCCGCGAGGTTTGAGGAATGTTCATCTGCGAGACTCGAGCGGCGATTGCTGTCATGGCCGCTTTGCAAACCATGCACTGAATTCTTGCCTGTTCATTCTGGAGAGGATAAAAGCCTTCCGGATGATAAGGCCACCATTTAGCGTAGGAGTTGATATTGTCCCAGATCTGGCAGCTGTCACAGAGGAGAGGATTTTTCGGTCGGGCGTCTGTGTCTTGGGCCATTTTTTCCATAGCTAAGATGATGCGAGATGTATTTGAACTTGATGATGTGTATGTAGTAGGCCAGTCTGAAGCACAACTTGAGATGAGAGGGGAAGAATCAGAGCTGAGGGCTTTTGCCAGGATTTTCAACTCCTACAGATCGTCAGCCTTGGCCCAGGCTGAGCTGGATGACTGCATAACAGTTGGCCAATGAACAGCGTCAAGAAACGCCTCGTCTAGTTTCACAGTCTGCCTTGTATTTAGCCCTGAACCCTTCTCTGCCATTACATATGTTGGCTGTATATAGAGAGACTTTCAAGGACCTGCCGGCGCATTGAGACATCTTGGCTTTGGAGGCTTAGAATACTAAGCGAGCAGGCCCGTTGGTACTTTCGCTATTCGATTAGTAATACTAGAAATTATAAAAGCAATGCCCCCTTTTTTTTTGGATATAGTCTATGCTCTTCTTAGCTTCTCATCATTATGATTAATAGAGATAGATAATTGTCGTATAGGTCAACTCCGAGAACTCCGGTGTGATATTACCGCATTAGGAAGTCATGACGGAAACTCCGCCGGAGCACAGATATGTCACCCCGATGACCCCTTGGAGATATTCAGAGAAAGATTTGAAATTATAGTGGGTGGAATGATGATGACAAATTCTTTGCGTGCGGCCTATGCCATATTTAACGTTATAGACACTCATCCATCTGGGACTTAACCGCTCTCTGTGACTATCGACACTTCCATTAGGACTATACTTGGCTCCCGTTGCTGACAGGCTCCTCATTTCATCTTTCACATCATTCTACGAAGAAACAAAGCATAAATCAAAATGTCTACACAACAACACACGGCAAGATCAATCCTCGAATCCTTCTACGCGGCAGAACGTATCTACATGTCTGCCCCACCCAAAGAACGAGACTTTTCAAGCATGGCTGCCACACTATCACCAGACGTCCACCTCGAACAATCATCCGGACTTCCCTACGCGGGAACTTTCAAAGGACCCCAGGGCTTCCTAGACTGGGCCAAGAGCATGGCTGACTACTTTGACGTCGTCGATGTGCAGAACCCCGAGATATTTGAGAGGGAGGGGTCGGATCGTATTGTTTCGCTTGGAAACTTGCATTTGAGGGTTAGGAAGACGGGAGAGGAGCTGGATTTTCCGTTTTGTCAGGTTGTCAGTGTTGATCTGGAGGCTGGAGTTATTACCAACATTCAGCCGTTCTACTGGGATGTGTACGAGTTGAATCGAGCTATTGAGCACAGGCAGTAGATGCAGCACAGCAACCAAGCTCAACGACTCAAGATATGCCTTACTCTAGACAAGGGGGTAATGAGATAACACACGATGTTTAAATTCGTCATGTTCTAGGCAGTTCAGGCACAAACAAGATGGCACGGCACATAAGAGATATTCTCCCACACTCAACACAACATAGACGATATCATAACCCATCGCCACTCCCTCATCGGGAAACTCGTGTCTATATCGGATAATTGTGCCGATATTCTTGATTTATCCCGAGTTTAGCATGTCCAGTCTTGGCCTTCCTAATCCACCATCTGGACAGTCATGCCCCACTCCACCACCACAGCACCATCTGATAAGGTAGTTTACCGCGATCCCACTGTTCGGATATATAGACATATTATTATGAAGAATACCAGGTATCCTTGTCTTTATTGTCACTTGTGTTGGTCTCGAATCTTACACTTCCTCCATCTCCAAGCTACTTAACCTTCAACAATGAGCCAATCCACCTCATCAACCAACCTCTTTGATGTCAGCGGCATTGTGGCCGTAGTGACAGGCGGAGGCAGCGGTATGTCTTCTTCATCCACTTGATGAAATACAATTATGCTTGTTATGTGGTTCTCTATGCCCTGAAACTAAACCTTGCTAACAGGTCTTGGACTCTTCATGACGCGTGCCCTAGCCGAAAACGGTGCGAAGAAAGTCTACATCATCGGCAGAAGAAAGGAAGTCTTGGAGAAGGCAGTAAAAGAGATTGCAAGTCTTTTCCTTTTTCGGCCAGAAGTGCAACCCTGCTAATACGCACCAGGGTCTTGACAACGTTATTCCAGTCCAGTGCGACGTGACAAATAGAGACAACCTCAAAGCCGCGGTAGCATTCATTGAGAAAGATGTTGGATACATTAACCTCCTTGTCGCCAACTCTGGCATCTCAGGTCCTTCTGGCAACGTGCCTCCAGGAGCGACTATCGCCCAAGTGCAAGAGACTCTCTTGGACATCCCAATGGAAGATTTCACAAACACATACCACGTCAACTGTACTGCGGTGTTCTACTCAACTATTGCTTTTCTCGGACTTTTAGATGAGGGCAACAAGCTGTCCAACTACCAGGGTGGCAGGAGCCAAGTCATCGCCACCAGCAGCATCGGAAGTTTCAACAGAAAGATCACGGCAGGTTTCGCGTACGGCACCAGCAAGGCCGCCACAACCCTCATGCTCAAAATCTTGGCTACTTATCTAGTCCCATACCGGATCCGAGCCAACGTTCTATGCCCAGGCTGTATGTACTTGTCCGCATTTCAAGAGACGTGGCTGACATTTGTAGTGTTTCCAACTGATCTTACTGAGAGTTTGATCAAGGGTAATGATCCCACCGCTGATGGGGCGTATCCTCTGGATCAAATCCCGGCTGAGAGGGCTGGACGGCCGGAAGATATTATGGGGCCGTTGTTGTACTTGGCTTCACGCGCTGGAGCATATTGTACGGGCAACTGTGTCATCACAGATGGTGGGCGGTTGAGCATTACTCCGGCCACATACTAAGATGATGAATTTGTATTTAATTTATAAATATTTCGGTCAAAATTGTTATTAATTGAGAGCTTGTGTTGATAGAGGGATTCCACATGAAACATGTTGTATTCGCCAATCAACAACACCATTTATCAGACACTTGGGTCCCACAAAGAAAACTATCAAACAAAGCCAAAGACCAAGCTGCTACATCTGCTTCTACTCCAACTTCCGAGTAGGTCGGATACCCAGCCCACTCTTCTCATACGCCATATCAATCATCCTCATATGCCCAATCGAATCCTCTCCAGACACCCAAGTCTGCGTCTCACGACCCTTGACCTTGTTGACAAACTGCTCAAGCATGTGTCGGTACGAAATCCAAGTATCCTCCCCTGGAAAGTCTGCAAACTTGCCTCCTGCCTCTTTGAATGTGTATGCCTTGTGGGATTCCTTCTCTTCCCATGTCTTGATCACCTTTCCGTTGGATCGGATGGTGTACCTGTCCTTGATGTCGATGCGGTGCCAGACTATACCGTTAAGGAACCCATAGAGTGTCAGTTCCCGCTTCAATACCTTTTCCTGTCCGCTTGGGAGTGACTTGTCCGGGACATTGACTTCCTTGTTCGTGACAGTCACACTTGAAGGAAACCAAATGCTGCTACCTCGAACTGTACTCTCAGTCTCAGCGATAGCTCCATTGGGGAAGCGAAACTTTGCTTTGAATGCAATGTCACACTTCTCTCGTCCTTCCCCTGGGAATGTCTGCGTCTCACAGCTCAAGCACTCGACAGGCTCGGCTCTAAAAAGTTGACGTATGGCAGCAAAATTGTAAGTGCCCATGCAAATCATAGCACCCCCAGAGAGATTGTAGTCAAAAATGATACCATCCTTGCTTGTAAAGTACCACGGAAGCATCGACTGAGAGTGAATGTGTTGAATCTCTTCAGGATTGACAAAGGATAGAAAGTACTGCCATGAGGGGTAGAACAGAGTATGAAACGCCTCGAGGACAATAGGAGCGTTGGGTTGAGATAGTTCAGCAAGATTAAAAAGCTTCTCAGCTTCATGGGCGTTGGACACGCATGGCTTCTCAACGAGAACGTGCTTGCCAGCTTTGACACAGCGAACAACCCATTCATAGTGGAACGAAGTGGGGAGAGGGATGTAGATGGCGTCAATGCTCTTGTCGTCGAGCATCTCTAGTCAAGAACGTCAGACCATATCACAGGCAGTAATTGCTTTCAAGACACACCTTGGTATGAACCTTTGACCTCTGGGATACCGTTGGCTTTGGCGTACTCTTCAGCCCTCTTGCGATCACGGGCAGCCACAGCCTGGATGACGATCTCGGGATGTGACTTGGCGGGAGTCAGGAGGGACATGTGGCTGATTTGTGTTAGCTTTTTTTATTTCAGGTTTGATCCAAGATAGATTGCCCTTACGCAACGTTTGCAGCGCCCAGAATTCCAAGTTTGATAGCATCGTCTCGTTTAGGTACCACAGTTGGGTAGAAGGCTCCCACAAGTCGGCTGATGATGGATGCCATGTTGTCAATCTAAAAAGAATTGTCAGTATGCATCAACTAATTTTTGACATCAATGAATCACTTACCAGTCAACATAGGCTAGCATTAATGTGACACTGTTGGAGAGGAAGAGCTCCGCGTGTGGGATGAAGCCACCAGAGTAAACGCAATGTGAGAGATGGAGTGAGTAGATTGGCAAGAGGAAGGGCAATGACCAAAAGGTCTCTTAAGTAGCAAATGAATAAGTAATGGAATTAGTAAATTCTTAACGCCGTCATTCTTCTTCACTGCATCTTCACATCATCGCCCCAACACACGATCGATCCCTTCCCTAGCTAATACTCCTCCAGAGAAGCAATCACATTAGCATTTTCCCGGGAGGGAATAGTGTATCTACAATCCGACGTAATTAGCATTCTCCAAATACGGCTTAGTATCGAATTTCAGCTTACAAATTGGACGTTGGCTTGATGGATCCCTACACTCGAAAGCCTCCGGGGTGGTGACTCGGAGGGTTTCAAGCCAACCACAGAGAAGCCATGACCTTTGCAAACAAGTGATCCAAAGCCCCAGAGTTTGCTGGGAGTTATCAGTCATCCGATTGGGGCTTCATCTCATCTCTCCTGAATCCCCTCTTACCTCCCAAACACACCTTGACGCCATTAGCATTTCCCCATCTAGGAAACTGTCTCTCCACCATGACCTCCGAGTCCAAGCCTCGATCTTTTCATTTTGTCAGCGTCAGCAATCCATCCACCTCCAGCATCTCTCGGCAAGGTCGGTCTTTTGTAACTGGCAATGTCCGAGCTGGCTCTTCCTGGTCTACCAAAAGTGCAAAGCCACAAGACAAGAGAAGGGCTAAGAAGATGACCAGGAGCGCAGCGGTAGTTCCACCGAAAGGCCAAGTTCTCCGCTCACAGACAAGAAGCCAGGATGACCCACCTCAGATCCTCAAGACGGGGAAGAGACAAGCACCAGAGGTGTTGTTGGACTTGTTGGTTACAAAGTCTCTGCGTATTATATCACCAAGGCCACCAGGGGTCTCTATCTCCGGTACCAATGACGAGGACATCCATACCTTGTTGACATACTGTTCGTGACAGACACCTCTTCCTCCCCCGGCCCCTTCATTCATGTACAACCACCTTCGGTGCAATGCTAAAGCTTATCACGCAGTTGGTTCGATTCTTTGTCCTGTAGCCGCAGCCAGCATTACCAAAATTGCCCACGAGCAACTCAAGAACGATTGGATCAGACCGTCTCTAAATCATGCCGCGTCTACGCACGCCATCTTAGCATTCACGGCTCTTCGACTAGCCATGGCACGTCCGGGTGTACCCTACTATGTCAGATTTGCTGAACGCCAAAGATTACTTGCCATAATGGCAATGCGGCAGACCCTGGAGCACTCTGATAAAGCAACTTGTAATGAGAATATCACAGCCGTGTATAATCTCATTTGCTTTGAGGAAACATTGTTCCTCCCTCACTCTCAGAACAAGGCCCTTCAGCCTGATTATACACAACTCAAGGCTCATATTAATGGCCTCAGGCAGATGGTTGCTCTACGGGGAGATTCTCAAGGCGCTTTCGACGATCAGAGCCAGGGGGGAGAACCAAGTCTCATAGAGTAAGTTCATCTTCCACATCGAGCTTTGATAGCATGGCTAATTTCTCGACCGCACAGTGATTCCAGATCGGGCAATATCGGGTTACAGACGAAACCAGCACTGCCTAGAGGTCTGATGAAACAGATCTACAACTACCCCGAGTCTTCTTTCTTTTTTACTGAATCAACTCTCAAGGTCTCAAGCTGGTGCAAAGCCGGCATCCATCACGGTCTTTGCGAGTTCCTGATAACTGCCGACTGCCTCTTAAAAGATACATCCGCCTGGCTTCGTCAGCCTGACAGCTACAAGTGGGACTTGCTAGGTGTCCAAGGCTTATACGGCTTGGCCATTGAAATGTTCCCACGATGGCAGTATGAAGAATCTTCTGGGGCAACAAACTCTGATCAGCTAGTGGCCTTGTTCACAGCAGTGCTCATCTTCTTTATCAGCAACAACGGACATCTCCTAGATCATATCCCCATGCATTTATCAGCTATCCAATATCTGGTGTCCGATCCAAGAGTTTGGCCAACCATGAGGGCAGGCGGACTGGATTTATGGTTGGCGTTTCTTCTTGTTCTATCCTCAAGCCACCAGGCGGCCTACCGGGACTATTTCTTCAGGGTGCACGCCAGCATATTAGAGGCCCATGAACCAAAGATTCACTCAGTTGAAGAGTACGTCCGGAACCTGAACGGCACATTATGGCTCCCTCAACGTCTGGACAAATATGCAAAGCAGTTGTGGTACAGGACAGAGGGTGAGGTGGAACAACAGTGGTAATGCAGATACTGGACGTATGATAACTAGATATATTGTGAAGCGTTTCAAATCTGGGCGTGAATCACTCGTGTCTCCCCGATCTCGGCGATCCTTCTTGGCTATTACTCGGACTTGATAATCCGAGCTGCATCCAAGGTATGTCAGCTGATTCATTCATGCCTGGTGCATTAATACCTCTTTGATTTGATGATTCATTCCAATCCTATCTTTCTATTTTCCTTCAAAATATGTCAAAACACATCTATCTACACCTTGCACAATCTCCCTTCGATCAACAACGCCATGGAGTCATCAATCCAATCCAAGGTCGACATTCTCCGCGAGAGGCTAAACACAGCTAAACCAGCAATTGCCATGGCCGCGCATAACCCTCTCGGTGCCAAATTAGTAGAAGAAGCCGGCTTCGGAGCAGTCTGGGTGAGCGGATTTGAGCTCTCAGCTTCATACGCAGTGCCAGACGCCAGCATCTTACCCATGAGCACCATCCTCGAGATGGCGCGCGCAATGGGCGAGGTGCAAAACCTCCCTCTCATTGTCGATCTTGATACTGGTTTTGGTAACGCGGTCAATGTTGCTTACGCTGTCCCTCGCTTTGCTGCAGCTGGCGCAACGGCTGTCGTCATCGAAGACAAGGCATTTCCCAAAGACAGCAGTCTACGAACTGGAGGCCGTCACGCCCTGGTTTCCATCCCAGAGTTCCAGGGCAAGATCGCCGCCGCAAAGGTCAGCCCGGTGCTTGTCATTGCTCGAACAGAGGCTTTGATCGCTGGATTGGGGGAGGAAGAAGCTATAAAGCGTGCTACAGCCTACGCTGAAGCCGGGGCAGATGCCGTGCTTGTTCACAGCAAGCAAAAGACACCAGACGAGATCCTGTCCTTCTGCAGGGGTTGGTCAGGGATTGTGCCCCTGGTAATAGTGCCAACCAGCTACCCGCAACTATCATTCACCGAGGTAGCAGCGCTTGACAAGGTTGGACTAATCATCTGTGGTAATCATGCTGTCCGAGCTGCTGTAGCGTCAATGAGACGCACCTTTAAGCACATCCTTGAAGATGGAGGCATTGGTCGAGTTGAAGAGGAGATAACTCCAGTATCTGACATCTTTGCACTCCAGGGGGATAACTACATGCGTTCAGTTGAGAAGGATTACCTTCGCTAAGTCAATGAGAACCGAGCATAGGGCACCACATTACGAGTCACGGTAGCCTGCTAGTCAAAGGAAAGTCATGTCCAGTACTCGCATCACATAGAACAGTGCAAGTGTCAGATTAAAGTTTCATATCATTTTATTGACAAATAATAGAGAATATTTCCTCAGAAGCAGCCCACAGGCTAAAATGTGCAAGAACTCAGACACCCTCCCATGCAAGATACTCTCATGACATGAACTTTTTAGGCAGCAATACCGGCAAGGAAAGCGGTGATGGGGGTGAGGATGGGGGCAAGGACAGCGTTGCTGAGGTCAGCAATGAGAGGAGTAAGAGCAGCAATCAAGCCAGGGACGATGGCACCGACAATGCCGATGACAAGAGTGAGGACCTTGGCGAGGATCTGGAAGACGGAGTGGAGGACGGAGATGAGCTGGGGCTGGAGACCGGTGGCGGCGACGATGGCCTTGACGGCGGTGATAACCTCGGAGACGAGGATGACGACGTTGCTGAGGATGACCTTGACGTCGACCTCGGGGACATTGATGCCGGTGGTACCGGTCAGCTTGGCGACGACCGAGGTGAGCTCAACGTGGACGGCCTCGAACAGGGGGACGGCCTGGGTGGCAGCGACGTCCTTGGTGATAGCACCAGACTTGACCTTCTCAACGATCTCGTCTAGCATGTGTTAGTATATATATCCATTCATATGTAGGGTGGATGCTACATACTGATGCCGGTGGTCTGGACGTTGACCTTGTGGACAGTAGTCTTGAGAGTAGTGATCAAGACCTGAGGGTTGGCAATGCCACGCTTGACAGGAGCAACCTCATCAACAACCTGCTTGACGCCGCCAACCTTCTTGTTGACGAGACCGGTAGTGGACCCGGCAGCACCGTTGACCTTTGCAACAGCATTGTTGACCTGAGGAACAGGGCTAGCGATGGCTGCGATGGCCAGAGCAAAGACGGAGAAGAAAGTAGCCTTCATTGTGAAAATTAAAGAGTTGTTAATAAAAGAGTGTGGTATAAAAGAGTGTGGGTGGGTTGTAAAAGAGTGTGATTAGGCCGAAGCTGGAAGATTGAGCTGAATGAGGATGATGAGAGACTGTTTGAAATAACAGGATCAAGAAAGATACTTATACACATTTCAGAGTAATCACTGGCTTATGACGAAGGGTTGCAGTGACCTCAAATTGTCAGTGTAGATGCTCCGCTTTGGTGGTTTTTGCCGATCGCTCTCTCACCAAGAGTCTAGCGTCGAGTTCCGAGCTTCACTAGTGTTTTTTCCCCCCGTCTGTTTTTTTGACTCGCTTTGATCTACATGAGATGGGAGTCTTGGAGAGGAATCCGGTTGGGTGAAATGGTGTATTAATTGTGAGTTTAGAGCAAGAGTTCTCCTCCTCTTGAAGTTTCTATCAGGTATTTTTTGTGAAGCCATCTATGTTTGCAACAGTTCCCAACTTGGACTCGTCGGTTTCTGTCAGATACCCACGGAACTTTCCGCTGACTGCACATCATCATATCCCCCTTCCTTCGAAAGCTTCAACGTTGCAACCACAACCTCCTGTCAATCCCCATTGGATGCAACCATCCCCAGCCCCCAAGACGTCATCCCCCCTGGCAGTGAAATGAATCCATGTCATGCAACCGTGGCTGGGGAGAAATGGTCTAGAGAGACCCCTGCTTCTGCCCTGTCGATCTTATCTATTTCTTGGCTTGGCAGTCACCCTATTCTTTGATCATCGCGACTAACAACGCAGCCGGCTCTTATTTTCGAAAACCGAAACAAGTCGGTCGAGCGGGTATAGAAGAGTAGTGCTGATCCCCCTTTGTAATTGCAGGTCGACATGCAACACCACGATGGTACTCTAGAGAGGTAGGATACCACGCTGCCCAACTCTCCTCCCAACATTTGCGAGTCGATTTCCATAGTTCTTTCATTGCCCATCAAACATGCCTCAACCGTATGTGGCTTTTCTCATTCAATCGTGGCTTATCTTTGAGTCAACAACGACAGCCCCACGTGGTGGTGCTTGGCATGAACTGGAGTCGATCGACATCTAGGAGATCTAAGCCCGGTTTCTTGGTTGGCGGTAGGTTCGCGGCCCGGGAGATGACTCTCAATAGCTTGGGGGAAATAGTTGCTGATCTTGTGCGTCACTCTGTCTGATCATGTTTGGGAAAGGAGGCTTGAATAATAATCAAGGCCCTAGGATATGGTCTAGTTGCTCCTGGGAGAAAAGGTTTTTCTTATTAGCTTGCATGGGGATATTAGACCTAGGGGTTCGCTGTTTACCTTGACATGCTTCAACTCATTTGAGAAAGGGCAGTGCTTAGCCGCTTTGATGAGAGAACTCAATAAGAGTCAGGAGTGCTAAGGGGCCCAAGGCTTTCCAATCCGGCCTGTAGAATTCAAAGACTGTCTCTATGAGATTTTCAATTCATGTGATGATGCTGCAGCAGAAGTTCATGGTGACTAGAACAGTCAACTGATAGATAGGTTACGATGTACTATAAGGAACCCGAACCCCCACACACAAGAAAAGCGCAACACATTCTCCCACCCTAGAGAGATTCCACATGATGTCCTCTCGTGTTCAAGTTCTTGAGCAAATCCGTCCAAACCCTTCGGTGCATGTGCAACCCACTCTCATCAGATACCCACCCAGGAACCAAATATCTATCACCAAATTAGCATTCTATCTTGTCTAACCGAGGGAGCACTCACTCTTTGATCTCGCAGTCAGATACATACTTGCCGTGGCTCTCCGTCCCGGCAACTACGGCGTGCAAAAGAGTCCGGCTACCCTGTTCAGGAGTCCGTCCGATGAAAAGTCTCAACAGGAGGATCTGATACTTGATGAACCCACGTGCGTTGCGGTTCAGTTCTGTCTTGCAGAGACCAGGGTTCAATACGTTGATGACGACACCTGTCTCGGATAGTGGGAAGAGCGATGCCAGTTGGCGAGTGGCATAGATTTGCAGCAACTTGCTCAAGGGATATCTGTTCATTGTTCGTTAGCCAGGTTTCCTCGCAGGTGGATTCTGTTAACTCTTACCGACCAACCATATCAGCTTCCTTTGTACTCAACGCCTCAAACAAATCACCATTATACTTCTCCAAAACCCCTTCACATTGAAAACCAGTCAAGCTCGAGACGATAACCAAGTGAGGGTTAATCGAAAACGTCCTAGCAGACTCTTCAAGTTTCGGCATAGCCCGGATGGCAAGCAACATTGTGCTGAGGACATTAACAGTGAGAGTCGTCTCAACACCCTCAGAGAGCGTGAAATCAGCAAGCGCAACAGAAGCATTCTGAATCAATGCATCAATCCTATCCAGACTCTGAAGCTTCTTCGCAAACTCCTCCACCGAGTCCAAGGAGGCTAGATCAAGATGCCAGACCTGACAGACACCCTCTCGGCCGGTTTCTTTTGCGATAGCTGCGGCTGCGACGCTGCCTTTTTCGATCGATCGAACACCAAGGATGACTCTCTTGGCTCCAAGCTTGACCAGTGTCTTGGCGCACTCGAAACCGAGGCCGGTGTTTGCGCCTGTGACGATGTAGGTTCCGCCCGTGACGGTGGCTTCGGTGGGGATGAGGGGGAGGTGAGTCCACTGGGCGCGGACAAAGTTCCAAAAAGTCATATTGATATATATGCTTTGAGTTGTTCTGAAAAGATATTTGGCGAAATAGAGGTTGATAAGGGTAACTTGCTGCTGTACGCATTCCCTAAACTGGATCGCAGACTCTCGCAGTTATATACCCTCAGACTCCCTCCCTCAGCTCTACACATCTTCGATACTCAGCCACATAATATCTACGGACTTTGCCTAACCCCGACAACTTGAAGCTTTTGATGAATGTTGATACTCATCACCCAAATTGAACTCATGGTTTGGTAGACGCGCCGGGGTGTCTCGACCAACCAGAGATCTACTTCCTAAAACGGAAGCGCAGCCACGAACCCCGTCAATCTCCGTAATCTCCAGCGACGGACAATTGTAAAAGTCCAGCCAATATTTTTACGTGCATAGATATCACGGGACTTGTTGGATTCATTTATTCGCAGACACCAAGATGCCCGGCCTGGGTGTGGCCCTTAGATTGGGTAGTAACAGGGGTATCGATCTCTCTTTCACGGATTACCTGCATCCTATCGTGTAGGAGCTGGCAGATTGATGTTGATGCGGCTGGGGGAGCATAGAAAACCTCGAAGCTGAATGGGTTCGTTGGCGATACGATGAAAGTCTGAACCATGGCGGGCACTGAGTTCGCTGCAGTGGAGTGAGACCTCTGAATGTGTCTCTGGCAGGGCTCTTTGCCGGTAAAGACCTTCCAGCACGCATCTTCTGGACATCGGGCTCCAAAGCTTGGCTTCCCGAGGAATGGGAGCGGATTGAGGGGGACAGAGAAGTTGACCGCTCGACAACTGAGGTATCGTAGTTAGCATACAAGAAAAGGTCAAGTTCGTCAAACAAGGCGTTGTCGTCATCAGAATATTGCGACAATTGCAAACTATATACACAGAAAGAGACCCATCCCAATGCTGCATCCCCAGCGTATACACTCCTCGCCTAAGCAGGCCTGATACCCTGAGGATTCCAAAACACATCATCAGGATCAAACTCCCTCTTCAACACCCTCAACCTCTCCAAATTCTCCCCATAATACAACCTCGCAGCCGTATCCCCATCCAACTGCGTATCCAGGTAATTGGCATACATACCCCACTCCCCGTCTGCCATACTCGACGTGACACTCTCCCTGAACCTTCGAAGGAGATCGAATCCTTCGGGAGGGTATGCGCCGTTCGTGCCGCCGTCGGAGAATTGGTAGAGGAGGAGTTTGTCGCGGTGGGGGAAGGCTGTATCTGAGGGGGACTTTTCGGAGATGGCCGAGTTGGGACCGCCGAAGAGGTCGAGGAGGAGGTACCACGACTTTCGCGCCGAGGCATCTCTCGCATTGGTGAAGAGGGTGTTGACAAGAGACTCGACCTGGTGTCTCGTGAGAGCATGTGTCATAAGACTGGTCGTGTAGAACGTGCTGTGCTATCATACTGTCAGCCCCGATCGCAAAGTGTCAGTTAAAGTCTCACCCTGTCATACGGACGTCTTTGGACAAGCGGTTGTCCACCAGCGAAATGTTCCACGCTTTCGATCCAGCTCATAGTCTTTGTCTTTGAGACCTGTGCGTTAATCTCTCCTAAAAGAGGTCGCAGAGCTGCATTCAGACCTTCCAAACTACCGTGATAAAGACCCTGAATCGTCTGACCTCTCGGACCCATAAAGATCTGCATGTTCAACTCCCTCGGAGCATTGACTCCAAACTCCTGAAAAGCCAATATCCCCTCAACAGCTTCCTCTTCACTCCAGTCAAGGTCGATGCTGAAAGACGTGAGCACCTCAGGTGCAGGGAATGTCTGAAAGCCAAGTTCAGCGACGATCCCAAACGAAGACCCAGCGCCTCGAAGTGCCCAGTGAAAGTTGGGAGTATCCCACCCCGAACTGAACTTAATCGATCCATCTGCCATAACCACCGTCGCGGCGACGAGGCGGTCGAGTGTGAGGCCGTAGGTACGAGTGGACATGCCGTAACCGCCGTGTAGAGCGTGGCCGGTGATGCCGACACTGCATTTGTTAGCTGCGTAACAAGGGACAAGTGTCCGACCTTACCCAGGACAGGTCCCATGGGATAAAGCTCTGCGATACGGGTTGTTGAACAGTTCATTGGCAACGTGGCCAAGTCGTGCACCGGCCTCGATGGTACAGCTCATGTCCTTGTTCAGAGTGACCTTGTCCATTGCATCCATGACAACGACCAAGTGTCCATCTTCACCACCGAATCCGAATGATCCATAACTGTGTCCTCCGCTCTTGGCGCTGACCCTGACTCCATGTTGTCTGCCGCACTTGACTGCATCTTGGATATGCTTGATGGTTGTTGGGATCGCGACCGCTTCGGGGATGTATGCTAGACGAAGGTTGTATGGCTTGGTGTCTTGTATCCATTGGCTAGAGTTCTTTGCCGCGTAGGGGACCGATGCTGCGGCTAGGCAAGACGTGAGGGCATCCGGTGGACCGTAGAAGGGGGTACCCAGGCAGAGATCCGAGCAAAGACCAAGGACGAGAAGAAGAGGTAAAAAGGCCATGGCGTCAGTGATTGAGATGTAAGCTTGTCGCTGATTGCGAATCAATCACCTCTCACACTCCAAGAGTGGTAGACGATACTTCCCTCTCATCCTCAAACAGAAGATCCAACAGCAGCAATTTATACCCGTCCGCCTCTCAGCGACGACGAGAAATCACCACGCGAATGTCCAATTTGGGAGAACATGGCGTTTTACGAGATCCAACACGGGGTTCACGAAAATGCAGAAAAAAGGGGGTTGTTCAATCTCGAGGCCAGTTTCTATTCCGAGAAAGCATCGCACAGAGGGTGATGAAAGAGTAAATACCCATGTTGATCTCGGGAGTCGGTGCGAGGGACAGTTGACGGCTTTGGGGGATGGAGCTTCTCTATATGTAGGAGAGTTCAGTTTCGGGAGATCGTCAGCTAAGAATGAATGATCTCCTTTTGCCAAGATGACTAGATGATCTTTTTCTTCACGTAGTAACTATCTAGTTGATCTCTCCGATGACGCATCAACTTGGTTCAAGTTACAAATGTCAATAGAAAGCAATACCCTCACTCTCTCTCCCGTCAAGATCCCGAACCTCATAACGCCAACGCAACACAAAACCCACGACACCACTCAACTCACCTTCTCGTCCAACCCAAATAACCAACCAAACCTCTCACCATTCTTGTATCCGAAACGTGCATTCTCTTGGTCAGCCCGTACAAAGAAGAAAGACAGACTCCGCAGTCAGCCGCCCCCTCCCACCGCCCGCGTTTCATGTTTCCTGTATATGTACGCGCAACCACACACTCTCGCGCGCGCCTATTTGCCCTTCCCCCCCTGGTCCCGTCATGCCAGGTACCGAAGAGCGGCGCTACCGACGCAGACTCTTTTCCGAAAAGCCCGGTTCGGCGAAAGGGGAATCTCTCTTCTTATTGGAACACGTTTGGTGGGTGACAGGAAAGGGGGGGGGAACGGCTGATGACCCGACTGGGTTACGATTTTTGTGAGCGGAGAAGAAGAAAAAACGGACCGCTTCTTGTAAAAAGTCTAGATTTGAAGCTTACGACTCAGATTCCAAACTCTTGGTCTTTACTCACCAAAGTCCCTCAACCCAGACGAGACGAGACGTACTTCTCACGCCATGCATTGGACAGTCGGTGTAAAAAAGTGCACACGTGCCGAGGTGGTATTCATCGCCGTCCATCCATCCAGCCAAGACTTACACTTTTTGCCTTTTCTTCCCCTGACGCCAGTAAGACTGCAGTCATCATCATGAGAGAAATGGCTCACCACCTTTTGCTTGCTACCCGCCCGTGCCTGGTACCTGAATCTGCTCAAAACGTAAGCCTGATCGAATCATGACCATGAAATTGTACACCTTGAAGGATCTCAATGAACTGTCCCCCTCATAACCAACTTCCTCTTTCGAAAACAATGCCTCATGTAAAGCACAGCAACGTTGCGTCCCCCAGCCCTAGATCGACAAAACCCTACCTACAAGGTCCATCCCAAGATGAACCTCTCGGAAGTCGCTCTCTCTCTCTCTCTCTCTCTCTCTGCAGTGCTCACTCTTCTCTTCTCTCCCCCGCCCTTTTGCTGTCAGAGTCGGGTCACACAAAAAGAACCCACATCCCGTCAAATTGCTGACGTACCTTTGCCACACAAGCCCCGACTCTTTTTTCTTCTCTCTTCTTCTAGTTAGTGTCTGTCGAAACAGTTCCAATAGTGGTCCCATGAAAGCCAGTTGAAACAATATCCCCGTGTGAAACAGGGACAAACCTCTCCAATCCTTCCCGTGAATCCTCTTTGAGCCTCAACATGACCCCCCCTGCTCCTCGTAGGATCGAATGAATGAATGGCTCCATGCCCCATCAGAACTCATCCCATCTCTCTCACGTTTCTCAGGACCAATCTCGACTCAGACGGTCCGATCCGGCCCACCCCCAAGTTTTCTGCAAGTCGCTGTTGTTCTCCCCTGCAGCTCTACACGCTAGCCAGTTGGTCGGTATACCGTAGCGGAGCACGTCTCGTCAAGAGAGAGAGCACCACTTATTCATGCAGGCTATTGTTTCCCTCCCTCTCTCCAATGTGTGCGTGTGTGTGTGTGGCCTCGCTCTGTCAGTGCCATGGCGGTTTCGCTCCGAGGCGCCGGGCCATGACCGTGATTCATTGTCACTCCGACCCATCTCAGGTATAAGAAGACCTCTTCTCCTCCTCGAGGCTCTCTTCTTCTTCTTCCCTTCTTCCATCATCACACACCAGCAACTCTCACCACTTTCCTTCAACAACAAACTTCAAGCTTTGCAAGCTAGCCTTCAAGCTTCTTCCTTTCCTTCACAAAACCAACCTTCTCTTCTTCTTTGAAAGCAACCTCGACAACTTCTCGAGCAGGAAAGCTTTCCCACTCTCTTCTTCAGCCAACAACAACAAACTTTCAAGATACCCCCAACGCAAACAACAACCGTCAACATGTTCGCCAAGTTCACTTCTGCTCTTCTCCTCGCCCTCCCTCTTCTCGCCAGCGCCGCCCCGGCCGTCGCTCCTCGCGCCCAGGGTGAAGCTACCTACTACCACCCCGGCCTTGGCGCCTGTGGCAAGACCCACGGCGACGGTGACCTGGTCGTCGCCATGTCTGGTGCCCTCTTCGACGCCCAGAAGCCCTGCGGTCGCAGCATCAAGGTCAAGGGTGCCGCCGGCGAGGTCACCGTTAAGGTCGTTGACCGCTGCGAGGGCTGCGCCTACAACGACATCGATCTCTCTCCCACTGCCTTCCAGCAGGCCGTCGGTCCTCTCAGCGTCGGTCGCACCACCACCACCTGGGACTGGGCTTAAACGGTCACTCCTCATCAACACTCTTTTTTGGCCTCTTGAACGAGGACTCTTCTTCTCGGACACAGATTTCGATCGGCACGAACATACGGGACGCGCATGGTTTTCGTTGACAATGGCACGGGTTGCCTGGTGCATGGATGGACTGGTCTGGTTAGCAGTGTGAATGGGAACTCAATAAAACTTCACCTGGACTCATTTCTCTTCTCTTCCTTCTCTCGTGCTGTGACATGTCTCTCTTGCAAGCCATGACCTTGATGTAATCGCGCTGCCTTGGCAGCAGTTAAATTGATGCTACCAATTTATGCTTAGCTCGCTTCCAGGTCAGATTGACCTCATTGATGTCCGATATGTCCCAGCCTCAAACCTGTTCCCAACCTTAAACCTGTGTCTCCCCTGACTTAGCCTCCCATTGTGTCCCCCCGTAAGCAAATTGAGTTTTCCCCCCCTTGGGTATGATACAATCCAACGCCTGGGTGCATTCCGACTGCAACCCCCCTGACCAATCCGTGGTTATTTTGTTAATTTACAATTTGACGCTCTGCAAACATCATCTTCAACGCAAAACTGATTCTGTGCTGACACCAGATCTCCTAACTCTTGTTCTTTCCCGCTGCCCTTCCAAATCCTGGCAACCACTTTCTTCTGGGCCCTGCCGAGGCCACTCTGGGGCTACCCGCAATGTATTCGGGTGTTGCCTTCTCATTCACCGGAGCCGCTGTCAACGGCGTGCCCGGTGTTGCCGACTCCTGACTCATGATCGAATCGTCCGCCATGCTCAGTTCAACAGAGACATGTCGGCCGTGGCGAGGGTTCCGCATAATCGGTGGAGGCGTCGCGCTGTCGCGGTCATCGTCCACTACTCCAGTCCGAGTCATCCACGGTGGAACCACCGTCGCACCATTAATGTTGGGGTGTTCAACACTGGTCTGCTCAACGGGAGCCGCGTCCGAAGTTGGGGCCGTTGCCGGCGCCGGTGACGGTGCGGAGTTGGAAGATCCTGCTCCAATCGATCGCCGGAAAAGCTTTGTAAGTCCGTTGCGGACAGCTTGCTGTCCTGTGATTGGAGGGTAATGATTCTTCTTCTGTTCGCCGACCGGTGGCGCTGGCTGGAGTGGCTGCACCGGAGTCTGCATCTCTGCTCTGATCTGGATATCATCACTGTTTCTCCTCTGATGTCGGCTTCGACGGCTTGGCTTGGAGACCTTTGCATTGACCAATGGCTTCGACAAGAAGGCTGCCTTGGAGTTGGCTGCAGTCTGGGCATTGAGGCTGGATCGCCTGTTAGGCGGCGGAGGAGGAATCGAAGATGAGAACAATTCCTGCTGAACAGCGAACAAGTCCCTGACTCTTTGTGGGTCAGCGCCAGTGCTAACGCCTCCAGAGTATCCGTTGCCAGGTCCAAACATGGCATCCATC
Source organism: Fusarium sp. NRRL 66088 (assembly GCA_013186415.1). Classification (NCBI taxonomy): domain Eukaryota; kingdom Fungi; phylum Ascomycota; class Sordariomycetes; order Hypocreales; family Nectriaceae; genus Fusarium; species Fusarium sp. NRRL 66088. Next base: position 30,543 of record JABCKD010000062.1, read on the forward strand.
GCCCAGCCGCCCTTGGCTCCGCCTGAAGGGAAGCTAAAGAGATCGGGCGAGATGCGTCCACCGTTTCTATTCGGCTTGGCGCTCTCTCGCATCCAAATATCAAGGCTCGACTCGAGAGACTCGACATCTGTGTCATCAGAGTCTGAGTCCCAATCGTTTCCTCTTCGGTTAGATACAGTTGTCTCATCAGCAGAACGAGGGCGCTGTATCGATCTGCCGCGGTTCTCCAGATACGCACTGTTGTTCAGCTCAATGATCTTAGCAGTGGCCTTGACAACATGCGAAGGTTGCTGAAGACGAGCACCGGAGTGCGCATCCGCCTTGTCGTCATCGGATGCATCTGACAGACCACTACGACTTCGTCTCATCGTAGGATGCTTCGACAAGGTTTCATTGGAGTTCTGGAACCGTCGCAGTGTCGAAGTCGAGATCGTGTCGGGTGTTGGTGGAAGAGCATGATCATGCAGTCGAACACCACCAGGCGCATCAGTCACAACCTTTCGGAGTGACTCTCGCTTTTCCTCCTTGGTACGTCGATGGTTAGGCGACATAGCAGCACGTCCATTGAAGAGACTAGCACCATCCTTATCCCCGCTCTGGGGCCATTCTTCTCCCTTCTTCTGAGAGTAGTCTCGCTCGATCTCCTGGAGGGGAGATCTCCGATCAATGATGACATTGTTGATGGAGTCAAACTGCCCACGCTTGCTGTTGGTGAGCGAGTTCGACCGACCTGATCTGTTAGTCGGCGGCATGGGAGATTTAGCTAGAGACGTCTTTGGCCGGTGAATGCTGTTAGCAACGACCTTGACCGAAAGACCATCAACGCCATCAAGAGACAGCGGCTCCTCAACATCCTGGGGAACATTCGTGTCGTGTCCCTTCTTTCCGTACACACTCACGAATGAGCTCTCGCTCAGGACGCTGAGACTTGGGCTGCCCAAAGCGCCAGGGCCATTCTCATAGTTCCCCTCACCCTCGGGCACTTGTGAGAGGCTAAGAACACTGCCTCTAGCTCCAAGATAGACCTTTCGCAAGTTCTCGGTGTTCTCGCTCCGCTCAGACAGGAAGCTCGGCATCCGGGTGATGGCCTTAGCACCGTCCCCTTGTCTCACGGGTTCCGGTGACTTGGACTTGGGTGCGGGATCTTCGTAGCAAGGGTTATACACGGGCGTCATGTACTGTCCTTCCGCCTCGATCTGTTGAACCATGGCGCGCTCTTGCGCGAATTGCTCAAGTCTGGCCTCGAGCGTCACAATCATGGCAACTGCTTCCTCAATTGCCTTGTCGCGCTTCTCCATCTCTTGAACGAGGTTGTCGTTGATCTCATCAACTCTTCTCTTTTCCGATTCCAAGATCTCGACCTGATCCTCCAATGCCGTCTGTCGTTCCCGACGATGGTAAAGCTCCAACTTGAGGTCAAAGTTTTGCTTGTGAAGAGAAGAAATGACCTCGAAACCAGTCAGCTAAGCTCCTCCAGAAATGCGCAAGGGCAATCTTACCGTCTCCATGTCCTTGACCCCCAACCCCTTCTTCTTAGATGGCTCACTCCCAGCGGCTGAATCAGGTCGGTGCATATCGGACTCCCTACGCTTAATAGGGGAGCCTTGGATGACCTGGCCGAATTCGCCTGAAGAGTTAGCTTCGGTGTTGGCTCGTGACCATGACGATGCCTTTTCGATCTCGGCCTGGCGCTCTTTCTGAAGCCTCTCCTGAAGGAATGATGAGACAACTGGTTGCCGCGTGGATTCACTGCTAGATTCTCTCGTTAGGCGCGGCGTCAATCGAGCCGATGTTCGCGGAGTAGTGCTAGTAGGTCGTTGTTGGCAAGCAGCGTGGTAGAATCGGTGGGAGTGCTGTGAGTGTTGCGAATGAGATAGTTGGGGAGATTGAGGTGGGTGAGAGGTCGAGCTATTCGTGCTATGCATAGTGACTCTCGTGTTGGTGGTACTAGTAGACGATCGAGAGGCGGTTCGCCCATAAGAAGACCGCGAAGGAGGTCGCTCCATGATTAGGAAATGCCGAAGGGCTGACTATGTGATTAAGAGTATAAGAGTACGAGAAGAACAGGCCTGCCGTTGGATCTCTCGAACAAGCAGCAAGGGTCGTCTTTGTATGTGATATCGATGTAGGTTCGAGACGATGAGCAATCAGACACACAATTATACGTGTCTATGCAGCATATCGAGGTTGATCGCGTTTCTCCAAGGTCCAAATCGCGATGGAGTAGCTTGGTTCACTTCATCGCGGAATGTGCTGGATGGCCGGCCTGTGTCGTCTCGGGAGGCGAAATGGGTAGGATATTGTGTAATTGATGTTGCTAGTCCGTGTCTCAAGGCTGTTGACCGGTTGATGAAGGCAATGTCGGAAGTAGACAAGAATTAGATTCCTCGTGTGAGGATTGCCGAAACGTGTCGCAAATGTCGGCAGTGGTTTCCTTGGAAGAGATGTGACGTCTCCTGTCTCGGTCACGAAGCGAAGCGAAGCGAAGCGAAGCGAAGCTATCAGGCAATGATGGTGTTCGAAGTAGTACCTCGAGGAATCTCTTGGAGAAAAGGGGACGCGATGTCGAAGAAAGTGGAGGTTCTAATGACTCGGGAAAGCCGGTCGGGGGATGACGATGAGAGGGAGAGACTGGTGGGTTTCTTCTCGTATGTGGTGGGGAGGGAGAAAAAGAGGTCGCGGCGCAAGGAGTAAGAGTAGAGGAGGTACGTAACGCGTAGGAGGACTGTCAAGCGAGACACGCAGCGCAGCGCAGGACAAGCCAAGAACGACAAGGAAATGGGCCAATCTGAAAATCAGGAAATTAATTAGGACGTGATTGCGACTTCGTGTCTTGGGTAGGTAGAAGGAGGATGGAATATCACAAAGAGAAAGGGGAGTAGGTAGGTAGGGAGAGGGAGAAGAGGGAGCAAGCAAAAGAAAGGATGCGAACAGTCTGTGATACGTACATATGGCCTGCACATCCATGTGCAGTATGGTTAAGGTACGTACAGTCCCTTCCTTCTGCCAAAAAATCAAAGCCAAACCCAAATCAAGAATGCGAGCCAATCCATTCCAATGCCACCGATCCCTGGCATAAAACCCGCCCCAGGAGAGAACTGAGAGTCGTGCTACGGTAGGGGCCCCTCCGCATTAGCGCTGCAGCTCCAGTCAGGCACCCAAGGCGGGCAAGCAAAAAAATTGGGCGGGACGCGGTAGCAGCTGTTAGTGCCCGCTGCCTGCCCGCCGCGGTCGCGACCCCCGGGCGGCCGTGTTCCGTGGATTGATTGAAAGAGAGGATCGACATGGATAGACGCGACGCGCTCTGGCTGAGAAGTGGGGGAGGGTTTCAGGAAGTGGGCTGTGTACTCTCGGGAGTTGAATTGGACTTGCTAGGGAGGGTCGTCATTTTGATACCGATAGTCCAAGAGCGAGTCGTCCTTCTCCTTTCAAGGGAAGTGAGATTTAGGTGCTTGCGGTAGGTCATCAGCTGCTCCATCTCGAGCCTGACTCTGGCCTGTGCTTGGTTGTGTTTGTTGACGGGCTGTTTCCACGGAGAAGAAGTTGATCCCCTGACATCTGCAGCTCATTGTCGTCGAATAGAGAGAGACTGAGTACTGAGTGTAATATTGAACCCCTCAGTCGATATTGCATCACGTCCTCTCATAGCCAACGACGCGCTTCCCATCACATCAAATTTAGAACTCTCCTCTTCTCCCCCCCCCCTCCACTAACAAGCTCTACCT
>JABCKD010000063.1:0-178522 GCA_013186415.1 Fusarium sp. NRRL 66088
TCAACGATTGAATAGTAAGACATCCTGACTCCAATACGAGATCCTTGCTATCCACAACAGAAGCAATGGAGATGTTTGGTAACAGCCGAAATTAACAAGATACTCATTTAGCTGAGTAATTATTATTCAGTCCTGGACATATAAAGTTTCGCTTTCCCTCCTATTCTTTCACTACTGTTGTCATCAACGACGCCTCCGTCAGCCACGATATCAGACAACACAATCCGTTCACTACGCTTTCTACAGCGCAGACACCTTAGCTCTCTTGTCTTATTTCCCAGCAAAGAACCCTCCACGATGGTCGCTGCCAAGTTCCTCCTTATGGCTATGGTCGCCTATACAAAAGCCTCCCCAGTGGCCACAGCTCCTGACGCCGCGACGACAGACTGGACAGCTCTTGATATCCCCGACGATTCCCGTGATTTGGACGGAATCGACATGGACGCCTTCAAAAGTCCAGCCAACTGGAAGAATGACTCCTCTCCTGATGAGATAGTTGAGGATGCCTCTTCGAACCCGGCGGAAGATGTCGTCAAGCTCATGGCCGGACCCTGCGAGCAGGGTACCTGTCCTGACTATAACGCGGGATTCGACCTGGTGTACACTTTCACCGCGGTGCCTGTGAATGGAGCTCCTGGCGATCCTCCCTTGACTATCTTCAGCTCGAACTCGGACATCCGGGTCAATGATTGTGGGAAATGCTATCGCAAGAAAGTTGGCAGCAGTCTGGGTAACACCGTCCCCGGCGGCTGCTACGACTTTACGGCGTGTGGCCGCAAGCAAAATATCTGTGTGGATCCGGGAAAGAGTCGCGCCCATCGCATTTGGAAGGACAATGGTCATAAAACGTGTTACAAAATGAAGGTTGAAAGGCTGGGAAGTTGTGGCGTTATTAAGACGCGCATTGTCGTTCGCCCCACTGGTACCACTGCTTGCAATTGGTAGTGACCTGGGACTCATAACGTTGTTTACGAGTTGTGCTCGGATGCTATAGTAACGGGAACTCCATGGCACCATAGGCTGTTCAGCCTAATTGGCCCGAGTATTAGTACTGGGCTGGCTTGAAGAGCTTGAGTGATGTATACTTTAGACCCAGAAGCTTTCAGGATGGAGATTTGTACGGGTATAGTATCTGTTTGGGACAATATATAGATACTGTCCGACCTTGCAGCCCTGTTGATTGGGACCTTAAAACTCACAACCCTGTAGTTATCAAAGGGGCACATTGAAGAGTCCCCCACCGTTCTTCAACCAAATACATCATCAATCTTGTTTCTTGCCAACAACTCCCCCCTTTCGTAACCCAAACCAAACAACGATGGTGACCGCCGAACAGCTGGCAAAGATGGTCCAAAATGCTACTCTATACCCCTTCATCAGAGCTTCTTCGCGTGCTTGAATTCCCGAGTGCTCTGTGACAGACGCTGCGATGGCGGCGGTGATGGCCAGCCCTACAGAGTTTCCAAACTGCCCGACTTCATTAAATACACCCCCAGCGAGAGACTGCATTTCCGGCGGGTAAGCATCAGAGATGACTAGGTTGGACACGGTGAAAAGAACTGGCTTTGTTAGAACGATATTCGCGCTATAGGGTCACAATACGTACCATCTGGGTTGACGGGTGAAAGAAACATGGCCCAAAACGGCGCAAGCCAATAGTTCTCGCCGACATCGACCGTAGCCATCAGGGGTGAGGCCACCATGGTGATAAGTGCCGAGACAACAGCCAGAGTACGCACTTTGACGCGCGCGATGAGTAATCCAGTGATGATGTTGACGGCGACACCCATGATTACATGGGGCAAAAATCGTAGCGAACTCTGCAAGGCAGATAGGCCTTCGACCTTTTGGAAGCTTGGACTATGGGTTAGTTTCGGAGACAAGTCTCAGTTAATGCAACTTACTACAAGGTCGTAAAATATTCGATGCCGTTCAAAGACGCCCAGCAAAGGAAGACAGCAATGCACACTGAGGTAAAAGACTTGTTTTTCCAGAGATGATTTGGGATCAAGGCCGGCTTTCCTCGTTTGACCTGGTAGTTCATCCAGAATGGGAACGCAATCAATAGCAGAATGGCTGTTGTCAAGAGTACAATGTTGGGGACGTCGTCGAGCTTTTTATAGGATGAAGATATCATTGCGAGCACGTACAAGAGCATGCCGAGTGCCACACTCATAGCCGTCGCACCAACCCAGTCGATCTCGTGTACTAACCGGGCAGTCCATTTTCGCTCAGACTCGGTATGAACACATGGCAAAGACCAGATGGCACATGTCGAGAGAGAAAAGTTGATAATGGCCATCATGTAGTAAGCCCATCGCCAGCCAATTGTATCAGTGAAAATGCCTCCGAGAACCAAGCCGAGAGCATAACCCAGAGGACTGCCCATGCCGTTCATGGCAAAGGCAATATTTCTCCAATTTCCTCGGGGGAATGTGTTGGAGATTAAGCTCACGGCTGTGGGTAAACACATCGAGATAGATGCCCCAAGCAGCGTTCGAAAGACGATGATCTGAATCCCAGTCTGAGCGAGACCAACTGCCAGCGTAAAGATGACAAATAGATAGCTGCCCGTCACCCACATCAACTTGGCGCCAATCACATCGGCAATGGCACCAAATATGAGGAGTAGACAACCGGCTGCAAGTGCATAAACGGCGGCAGGCCACAGGATGAGACTCTCTCCCAGGCCAACATCCTCGGCGATTCGAGGAAGGGCGGCGATGAGAATACCAGAGCCCATGGTGTTGAGGAAGCTGATGCCAGCCAAGGTCACAATGACCGTCACGCCTCGAATTTTGGAAATCCCTGGAGTTCGTGATGGGGTTGACGCGTGTGGATCTGCTGATGCGGGGGTATCGACAGTTTGAGTGAGAGTTGATGACGTGGAGCGAGCAAGGATGGCATTCGCATTGTCCGTGTTGTGCGATTTGATCGGTTCAAGAGGAATGATCGCCGCGTGAAGCGAAGTGACACTGCCACTGGTCCTCGCCATGTTGAAGATGTGGCTCACGGAGACGCTGTGGTTTTGGGGTTGAGTTGAGGTTGAATTGAGTTTAAGCCTTTTTCTCCCTTTGTCAACTGGGCCGCCTTCAAGTTTAATAAGCATGTCGATTGACAACCAAAGGGCGCGCACCCCATGTCATCGGATGACATCACGTCAAATAGCTTGCCAAGCCGGACTCATATCTACAGCAACTGACCGAGCACCAGTATCTTTGTTTCTAAGAACTATGTGGAACGTCTCCCAAAGTTTTGGTATCAGCTGAATCGCTTGTCATCAAAGTAATGTCCATCTAGGGCACTGTTGTTCTGCAGGTGGGCTCAGTCTTGCTTCGCCGCCCGGGCACCTTTTGGGCAGCTCTCCAAGGCGGCTGTAAGCACTGCCGTCTGCGTTGTCTAGTGAGAAGCAACAAAGGCCTGATACCCCGCAGCAAGACCCCTAGTCTTGTATTCCATCTTAGACCTTACCTACAGTATATCCTATCACCCCTGCGCATAAATCAACCTTTGCCCGATATATTATTCGTTTCCCCGGAGCTCATACTCATAACTATTATGCCTGAAACCTCCGTCGTTGATTTTTATTTTCTAGGATAGAGTTCTCTATCGTGGTCGACTCGCAAGAGGCCAAGTTCGGAGTTTGCTATCATTGCACGGTGTTGGTCTGCCGTCACACCGTGCTGGTGTTAAGGTGACCCCTTCTATATCGACTATCAGCCGACATTTGGGCCCTACTACAGCGGCGATAAACTATGCTGGCGACTATACCTTGATGGTTGGCAGAATCTAGCAGTCTTCATCGACGCTACCGAGGTGTTCAACGTCACGTTACGCAATTATCCAATCGGGGAGGCAAGAAATCCTGCTGGAATCCCCGACACCCTCGACTCTTGGGGCTTCGGTGGTTGGCAAGATCAAGCCGGTTGGTTCCGAAACGTTGTCGTTTACGACACCATGAACGGCACTGAGCTTTATCGAAACCCAATGACAGATGCTTCCGACGACGGCGTCATACGAGAGTATGGCGTGAATAAGAACCGTCGAGCCGCCTGCCTTGATGGTCCGAAACGTGACCGACTAATATGGCTTGGCGATTTCCTGCACACCATGAGAATCATTGGAACAAGCACCACGAGGTACGAACTAGCCAGGGATACTTTGCAAACATTCGTCGATTGACACCCTCCCATAGGTCTCATGCCTTATGCTCCTCCACTTGGTTACAACCCCAGTGCATCCTCGAGGGACAGTGTCGCGAAATACCGACTATGTAGATGAAAATGATCAGCTACCAACCAACCTGCTCCCTCTTTTCTTTCTGCGCAATAGCTTCTAGCGAGTATTTTTTTGGGTTTCGTCCCGGCTTGCCGGTGTTGCTCTCTTATCAATAAACTAGGAGAAGGGGGCTTATGGGTTGGCAGATCTTTCTATCAACGCGTATGTGATTAACGGTGGCAACATGATTCAAGCCTGGCCCCAGTGACCTTCACCAGTCCAAAGCATCAGAACATCGACCTCAGCGAGCCTTAAAGATAGCCGTCTGCCTCCCTGACACAACAGCGATGACGTAGCCCACCCACTCAATCCTAGAGATAGTGACAAGCGACCCATGGCAGCCCCTCCAAAGACCCGTCGGCAGTCATGTTTCCATCCGAAAAGAGATGTTTACGACAGCTGAGTGACAGGGCCTTTTTTATTGATCAATAGTGTCGTTACCGAACATTTCACCGAGATTATTGCCTACCCTGGTCACGGTGAGCGGGGAGAAACGGTGGTGTGACCCGGGTTTTCTGACAGGAACAATTCTTTGTCAGATCTACGGCATCCCCAAATAGTGTAGTAAGTGTTGCATCGAATGTGACCAAGTTTTCGCTCTCGGTACACTTCCGATATCTAGGACAATCTTGGCGAGTCATGGCTGACAAAATGCCGATCAACTAACTAGTGAATTGAGGCTCGGATATGTGTCAACTCATGCTTGCGGCTCAAGAGTTGGGCACGTCAAGTCAAGAGATCGACATTAGAAGCGATCAAACGATCACTAGGTCAGGAACCAAAAACCCATTGAGACCAACAACTCAGCTCCCTTTTCTATTAGACCAACAACTCTAGGACTCGACGCGCACTAAGCCGTAAACTCGATGCGGCTCCAGGTACCTTCGCGTATCTCGGCCTCAATATCCGCGTTCCACTAACCCCAAAGTTTAATGGGTTCTGGTTCTAGGGTCTTGTCGGAAAAGGGATCGACGGCTGCGTTTCTGAGACAAGGACACGCGGGCGTGGCACCCTTTTACCCGCCCTATCGGCACCCAAGCTCTTAGCTCCCGCCGCTTTGCAGTTTAGGGGGATGAGGTTTTGAGCCAGGCTGAGAAGGGGGGTAGGACCTCGTGTTTGACACATGGACTTTTTTTTCTTGCGTTGAACCCCTACTCGGTAGCATTCTGGAATACACGGGTGAGGCGGCTCCGTGTCTTGGCTCTGTCGATCTCTCTTGTTTGAGGTTTTGCGGAAATAGCGAATTCAGCGTCCGAAGATTATCCCGTTGAAGAAAAAGCTGAGCCGCAGGACCAAGAACATGGTTCAAGCGAGAGAAGGTAGCATACCCCTTGGCCGAGCGAGCGTTTGTTGGTAGTAGCCCCTGTCCGGAAACCTGTGCCGTTATGCACTGCTCGCCAGGGCACACTGCACCACGCCACCCGTCCGAACAGGCTATTCAGTGAGCTGGTTTAGGAGGCGTTCTTCAGAGCTTGGACGAGAGAGATCGAAAGGGGATCGATGGAGCGATTGGTCTCAGATAGCGGCGCCATGGCCATGTGCTTACCCGTTGAAAAGTCTGCAGCTGCAGGTTTGTTGCATGGTAGATTGCAATCGTGCGTTTCAGCATTTGGAGACTTCCCTTTATTGAGGGAAGCATGAGTGTGTGTTTGATGAAGAAGACGAGTTTGAGATCATGGCTGTCAACTGACAGGAGTTGATTGCTACAGTCATTATTCTCATGCACGTCAAAACGTGAAATTGATTGATCTGCATCGTCCGTTTTAAACGTCAAACAGCAAAAGAAAAACTATACAACTTGCTTGGCACGTCAAATTGTCACTAAACGTGGTTGAGCTGCAAGTCATCAGATTTTCCCCATCACTCACAGTGATGTGTCCCTTTTCTCTGTCTCTGTTGCTTTTTCCTCTTTTCTTTTGCCGAACCCACATCTGCCAGATCCTGAGATTCTCTGGGGAAGACAAGGAACCAGCATGTTTTGCCTCCTTTTCCACACACACCAAACTGGGGACGCATTGCTTTTTTCTTTCAATTTTGAGATCATGCACTCCACGATTAGACGATGAGGCAGCTGGGCTCTTCCCCTTAAACTCGTCTTTGAACATGGTTCGATGATAGCGTGATTCTCGACCATGGACAAGGGGGCCTCAATCTTGCTAGAGCGGATCTAACGTTAGCTCTCAGTCAGCCACAGCATGTCCGGACGAGCGGAGCCGACTCTTAGTGCCGATTCTTGGCGCAACGACGAGGATTTACGACAAGGATACCGATGTCTTGTTTTTTTATTATCTGCAGGGGGTTTTATCGAGGGACGGGCAGTTTCATGCATTAAATTTCATCTAAACTCTATGTGGTCTATGCTATTAGGTGAAATGTCGTACTTTGACACTTGTGCACGGCTTTGTGTTCGTTGCCGCTTTCTAAATCTAATCATGGAGGGGTAAAAAGTGAGATAGGTGTGGTATCTTTGATGGTGAAGACAATGTTGACCGTGGGTATACAAAGTGTTGCTGTGATGGTAGAAGAAAACAACAGATTAAACCGCAAAGTGCTCCCGTTTCAACTGTCGCGTCGAACTCGATTCGCTAGCAAAGTCAGGATCGTCATATTCCTGTGGCGCCGTCTGCTTGACCACCACCTGAGTAGTCTTGGAGACCTGGATACCAGGTGCCTCACGGGTGGGCAGCTCAATATCCTCGCCGGCCTCGACATAGGTGGTGTTGCCTCCTGGAAAGATGGATCCCATCTTCTTGCCAGTGACGGTCTGGTGCTGGGAGCTCTTGGGGTTCGATCGACTTCGCGAGCCAGAGTAGTCGTAGCCGTTGGGGTTGCTGGCCTTGACGACCTTGGTGATGAGTTCGGCCATGTTCATCTCGATGTGGAGCTTGACGAGGTATGCGAGGGGATGGAACTGGAGGTAGACGATATCGTTGGGGAGAGACATCATGGCGATCAGAAGCACCTGTTTCATGTTAGTGGGCTGAAGTGTGAAACATGCCAGATTCAACACGTACATCCATGGTGATGGAGACACCAATCATTAGCAGGTTAAATCGGTACAGTCGGTTGTACTTGGTAAGACCGTTCGCAATGAGTCGAGATCGGACGAGATGAATAAAGTAAAAGTTGAGGGCCGCATCGATCAACAAGAAAATGACCTTCTCAACTCGATCCCACACATTGTTGACATCCCTCCACTTGTCGCTGATCTGTAATCGGGCAGGTATCCAGACACAGAAGACGCTGATGTTGATGCACAGTAGAGTCAAGAAGACACCGAGTTTGAGCTTCCACGCATTTTGCCGGACTACCATTAGAATCGAGATTCGGTTGATGATGATCTGCAGTAGGGTTTGAATCTGAACGGCCCAGAGGAAGACTGTCATGACATGTTAGAGGAAATGCGACAGCCATGGACCAGTGTGAAGCCATACCGATAACGAAGAAGACGGCAAAGCTAGGCTTGATGTACTCGCGGAGATATGACCAGGTGATGGCGGACATGATGGTGCTGCTCGCCCATTCCGTCCACAGGAAGATGAGATAGATGTTTGTCCTCATGCCACGCTTCCATGACTTGACCGTCTGCCTCGCACCCTTTGCGCCCGTGAAGATACATACACCCAGAGAGAATCCCCAAGCGATACTCGCAATGTTCATATCATTGACACTGGGCTTGTAGAATTTGTAGTGATCTGGCATAAGAAAGCCACCCATCTTGCCAGCCGTTTTTGGTGTCGAGGGACTCTCGACGCTTGATGAAAAAGATGTAAAAAGGAATGTCGGGGTCAAAAGAACAAAGAAACAACAGAGATACTTGCTTTTGGAAAGCGTCAGACTGCATATTTGAGCAAAGCCATACATGCCATGCATCGACGCTAGTGAAAGGCCCAGGGGGTGTGTGGGCGTGGGTGTGAGCTCGTTCCACTCAAGCATCTGGGACTTGACGCTTCCGCACACATCCCCTGCGATAGGATCAGAGCTTCCAGACCCGCAGTGTAACGGGGACCGTTGAAGATCTTCCTGGGATGAGCATTGCATTGTTGGGCTCCAACTGCCCCGAGGTCCCTGAACCTGTTATTTCCCCATCTCGGTAGGTATCAGCAAGCATCGGGTGCCCCGCGAATACTGAGGGATCACAGGATCCCCAGTTTCTACTGCGGGAGTTGCACTCACTCATGTAACAATGGATATGCTGGGGTATGGGGTTTCCTTACCGACATCTTGAGACTGTCACCGCAAATCTGCCATTCATCTGTCATGGCTCATCTGTCATCCATTCGACGTCCTCTGATCTTCCATCAAACAGTCGAGTCATTCTCAAGATTGCTCTCCATATTGGCATCATTGCGCACGCCTTGCTTTTGCGGCTCCGCCAGCCTAGCACCTCTTTCTTCTGCACCCAAGCACCGGGACTGACCTTTGATACGACACCCAAACAACGCCAGCTAAACTAGACTGACATCAAAAGGGGAGCGTGCGCAGCCCGCAGCCTCGATCACGAAGAAAAAAAACGTGGCCTAGACATGACCATGCAGGGGGGTTCCAACCAACCGGATCAGACCGGGCAGAAGGCATCGAACAAGAAGCATCATAAATGTGTCAAGGCCACCTCATCTTGGTGGACGCCTCCCAGTCTGCAGAACCGCTAGTCTCTGCCGCTAACGCGAGAAGCCGAGTGGCCCTAGACGGCCGCAAATCGGTGTCGACAGGGTGCCAATTGAGTTCCGCAACGACGCCATGCAGTTCGGCTCCGCGGTGGAGACGTCCGCAAGCACAACACGAGTCAGACTCGTCAATCCGAGACACAACCAACACTTCTACTCTGTCTGTCTGTCTCCATGCCATGCCTGCAGTCAGTCTCACCGTCAAAAGACCCCTATAAAGACGGAAAACAGGGACAAGAGCCCCGGGATTGAGGTAGATCTCAATAATGCAGGTTGGTCGTCCTGACGATAACCCTGTTTCTCCGGTTTTCTCTGGGGCTTTTTTTGCTCAGAGAATCTTCATGATCTATCTCAGCCTGGCTCAGTCTGTGGGCCGAGCGGTTCCCAGGCCCAACGTACACACAATAATATGCGGCCGCTTTGACTCGTGCAAGGACACGGACAACAGCTGATGTCTGCTTGTTGCAATTTGCCCTCAAACTAGATGAGACACGTGCCGCACAGTGGCTTGGCTTCGAGAAGCTGTAATAAATCGGGCCTGTTATTTGTGGACTCTGTGTCTGGGGATCTTCATCTGATCTTTTTTCAAGGTGAGACAACCATGCGACCTGTAACAGACGGAAGATCGGGTGTGATATCATTTGTGAGACATCGATGAAGATGTCTCGGTGCCGGTAGAACGGGTTGACAAGCAAGTGCATGATCTGATAGACATCATGCATTGTTGGTTCTCACAGAATACCTACTTTGCCTCCCGGAGCAAATGCTGCAACCGACGTGATAGTGTAGCATCGTGCAACTTGCCGGGTCAAAGGATGTGTCATCAACACACCATGGAATTAGGTACCGGAGTTGAAACCGTGATGCTGACTCGCCCTGAGGAAAAGGCCGCATCAAAGGCATAATCTTTGGTGTTTTGGAAAATTGCAATATTGTCTGAAGCCTTGGACCATGTTGGATGGTCGGTATCACGTTCGGAGCTGATATCGATCATGAGGCCTCCTAACCGCACCTGGAGATAAGTGAAAATCTGTAGATAAGATGGGCATTGATTGATAAGATCAAGAATTATGAATTTGCATTGTGAGTAGAGTTATAGTAGGACCAACGGTCATAGCTAACCAGACTCTGGCCCCATTTCTTCCAGACTCACCTATCACGAGTTGGTTCAGGCGTTTCTTTTGAAGGAAGTTTTGGTCCGCGGTCCACCACAACCTTAGGGGACATAGGAAGTATGAATATTTTATCAGATTAAATTCTACTTTATAGAGGATTGCTACTGTTTTCCTAGGCATCTTTCTAGATGGGAAATATTCATGTTGGTTGAGTTGTGTCCGTGGCATGGCCGGCCACGCACCCTACACCTGGGGCCAATACCACCCGCCCGAGTAAACATCTAGAGATTTGTTAGGTTGTGCATTAGCTCTTACGAGACCACTTTAAACGACTGTTTGAAACTAGAGCAAGCTGACTATTTATTTCATATAGCACTTATCAATAGGTACGCTACTAGAGGCAGCACACAGTTCTCTTCCGAATCTTCTTGTCCGATGCCACGGTTTAGATTCTTTGCACTACGCCTAGTTCTTCTGCCGCCTTCTCCCTTAAAACACGGCGAAGTATCTTTCCCGACTGTACTGATTAGTATCTACTAGTCCATTTGTGGCTCCGAGAGTGAAGAATGACTTACTGGATTCCTGGGGATACTGTTCACGAATACCACTCCCCCCTTAAGCCATTTAAACTCTGACAATCTTTCCTCAACCCATCTAGTTATTTCCTGACCAGTGGCTATCGAGTTGGGAGTTTTGACAACATATGCACGAGGGGCTTCTCCATCCGCTAATTGAACACCAACGACGCCGGCATCTGCCACGCCCGGGCACTCGAGAAGCACAGCTTCGAGTTCTGCTGGGGCGACTTGGAGCCCCTTGACTTTAATCAGCTCTTTGGTTCGGTCAATCAGAAAGATTCTTGCCCCGGCATCGAAGGAATCCACATAAGCTAGGTCGCCAGTCTTTAGCCATCTAACACCATCCTCCTCGATGATGGTTTCCCTGGTCGCTTCAGGGTTGTTCCAATACCCCTTCATCACGACGGGGCCAGAAAACCATATCTCTCCAGGCACATGCGGTTGAGTGATTTCTTTTTCACCATCCATCAACTTGACGGTACCGTTCGGAACCACCTCTCCTACCGACGATGGAATAGGATCAGATGAAGTGTCCCACACAGCCCCGACCCCGGTGAGCTCAGTCATACCCCAAGCTTGCTGAATACGAACCTGACCGTTAGGCCACAGCTGCTCAGCCTGAAAAGCCAATTTTGGGGGAAGCGGTGAGGTTCCGGAGAAGATGGCTTTGATAGAACTGAGGTTGTACTTGCGCGCCAGCGGACTGGTCAGTGCCTGAACAATGGGTGGTGCGACGAGGAGCTCGGTAATTGCAAAACGCGCAATGCATTCAAGCATTTGCGGAAAGTTGAAGCCCGGCATCATGTAGGTGGTCACTCCCATCTTGGGATAGTCGATAGCATATACAGTCT
Source organism: Fusarium sp. NRRL 66088 (assembly GCA_013186415.1). Taxonomy (NCBI): domain Eukaryota; kingdom Fungi; phylum Ascomycota; class Sordariomycetes; order Hypocreales; family Nectriaceae; genus Fusarium; species Fusarium sp. NRRL 66088. The sequence goes on from JABCKD010000063.1 coordinate 11,490, forward strand.
GGGCGGCAGCGTGGTAAAGTGGCAGGAAGCAGAGAGCGCGATGGGGTTGATCCGTCTTTTCTTCCAGGCCCCGGCGAACCATGGCAGCCTCGCCAGTTGCAACATAGTTGGAATGAGTCGTCTCGACGCCTTTTGGTAACCCTGATGTACCAGAACTATAGTTTAGGCAGCACGTGGTTGAGGCTGGGTCTATCGGATCAATCCACTGATAAGACTGAGCATCTTCCTCATTGGCCACAAGTTGACTCCAGTGACGTTCTCCCAGGGAGTCACTTGAGGGCCCGTCGATAGTTGAATCGTCAAACACGTATATGCGAGTTCTAGGCAGACCGAGGCGTTCTGTGGCATCTATTGCAACTGCCAAGACGTCGGATTGTGTAATAAAAAAGGCTGGGCCGCGGTCCTCGAGCAGATAGGTTAGTTCCTGGGTGGTGAATGCAGGATTCACGCCTGTAAAGATGCCCCCAGCCATGATCACTCCCATGAAGATGCAAGGGAACAGGAGATGGTTGCCACCGAAAAAGAGGACTCTATCTCCAGGGCGTAACCCGGCATTTTCCAGGCCCAGGGCGATTCTTTTCGACCATCGACGGTAGTCCTCAAACGAAAGAGTGTCCGTATCGGGCTGGTTGACATTTACGTATGCTGTATAGTCAGGCAGAGGACTGGAGGGGTCGCCGAACATCCAGGTCGGCAACGACATGTTTGGGATATTGGTTGACCAGCGTGAAGGGATCGGCATGTTGATGATGTCTTTTTTGTGATGTTGTAGAATAGATGTTTGCTTAGTGGTGATGATGGACTGCCTTGCACAAGTTCATGGAATGACCATGAAGGAGATTTATAACTAACAGGGCAGCAAAGTCCTACTGAGTGAATGCATTAACTGAGCCAGTTACTGTCTGTTCCGATAACGATAACGAGGTGACTGGGGTATCATTGCGAGTTAAACTAGCGACTAATCTGAATCAAGTAGAGATAAACCAGGCTAACACAACTCTCCAGGGATCCCAGGCATAACAAATCACCGGTTCGCCCGGGAAAGCTACAGTATGACCTATTGGAAGGGGGTTTGAGTTTATACCAACCGATTATGCCCCCTTCACCTCCTATCACCAAAGAGCCAAACAGCCTTCCAGAAATACATCTATCCAAGACCCCAGCCGTGTCCTGCCAAGTCCTGCAGCTGCCCTACAAAGCTTGTTTCAGTACCGAAACTCTATTATTTATTGATCACCTAACGTTAGCTTAGCTTGGTGGCTCGGCCCCTTGCCGAGGTGGTACAGTCCACATTCCCGGCAGACACCCGACAAGATTTCGGCCAAGCTCCCGACGATGATCAAATTGCCGATTCTTCCCCTCATCAAAATCTCTCTTGAATGGCAAAATGCCGATCGATACTCTCGATCCGATAGAAAGAATCTGGCCAAGCTCCCATCGGAAATGGATCCTACGGCTGCAGCCCGTCGACGTCGTAGACGCCGTGTTGCCGATGAGAATCGGACACGAGCCGCTCGAGCGTGAGTTTGGTCTTAAGGGTGGCAAACGTCACTGATGTTCTATCTAGTTGCGATCGATGCAAGGCAAGGAAGAGTAAATGCATTGAGGCGAGTGGAGGGATTTGTCAAAGATGTCAAGCCAATAATTTGACCTGCCGCTTCGAAAAGTAGGTTCTTATCCCTGGTCATGCTGTGCCTGTTGAACTCACACAAACAGAGAGAGACCATCCTCACGAGAGAGTGAGAGTCCGCTCCCTCTTCTGAACCTGGTTACCGCTCCACCGAGCCAGTCTACAACCACACCTCAGCAGGACATATCTATCGACAGCCGTAAGCCACCCAGACTGGACTCTTGCAACACCCGGTAACTGGTGATTGTAGACCAGACTGAAAGGGTTCTGTGGCCAAATTTCTTATCCAGACTTCGTGAGGCTTTCTCACTTGATGCCATGTCAGGCCCGGAAGAACAAGACATGACTGCCATGCAAGCGGTATGTCGGCAGTACTTGAAACATGTCAAAAGCCCCTGTTAACGCATGTTGCAAAGCACATTATTCGACCAAGAACCCTCTCGCTGGTTGAACAGTCTCGCTTAAAGGCTGCCGTCGACTCATTGCCTCCAAAGTCGGTGGCTGACTTTTTATTATCGGTATGTATCAAACATGGTGTCGACATATTCTTTTACTTTGACCAAGCCCAAGTCATCGATGAGCTGGACCATTTTTACTCGAACCCAACATCTCCCTTGAGGTCCGACCCCAGCTTCATCTGTCTCATACTGGGAATATTTGCCCTTGGTAGTCACTGGACTCCTCTCGAAAGACCCAGCAACTCGTCACCAACTCTCCAGACTGAGGAATGCGACCCGGGGCGTGTCTTCTTCCGCCAAGCCAAACTGCTCGTTCCTGATATCATAGAGAGATCATGCCTGAGATCGATCCAAGCGTGCTTTCTTCTTGGGGTCTACCTCATGCCTTTGAGTGCTGTCGGGTCTTCGTACATTTATATGGGTTTGGCTCTCAGGAAGGCGTTGGCGTTTGATCTACATCAAAGCTCGGATGATCAAATGCTAGAGCGGGAGGTTCGCCGCCGACTTTGGTGGTCTATTTACTCTCTCGAACGGTATATATAATGCCTCGACTTTTGAAGACTTGGCTAACTGAGCTTGTGGTTTAGATGCACAACTATTAAGCTCAACCGGCCGCGGTCTGTAGATGCGGCTATCGTCAAAACTCCGTTGCCGGCCCCTCTGCCATCACTTGACAAGGCCCAGAAGTTTGACAATATCCAACTCCAAATTGCCTATGCACGTTTGATCATAATACTGGATCACGCTACAGCTTCAGAGTAGGTTTACAAACAAACATTCAGAACTCACAATGCTGACTGTGTTTTAGAACCCGGTCAGCCGAATCCACGAAGCTCACAGAATCAGCAAACGCGGAAGCCGAACTAGAAGATTGGAAGAAGTCACTGCCCGAGTATTTTGATCTAGATAACATCAACCCCCGGGATTCGAGATACCGAGCCGTGTTTCACCTTTATTTGAACTACTATTATGCCTGGATCGCTATCGGCAAGGTCTCTCTTATTACAACCGTTAGAACTACACTCCAGCATCATCTGAGTCAGGAATCTCAACCATTTGAAATCGACGGAGCGATTGAAAGATTATCCAAGTCCTGCGTAAAGGCGGCGAGAAAATTACTTCAACTTTTCGAGGACTTGTCTCGAACTGGGAATACGGCTCGATTCTCTTTCACCGATTTTCAAGGCTGCAGCATTGCAACCATCGTCACTCTCATTGCCGGAATTCTCGAAAGAGACTCTACATATGTGAGTAGAGTAAACTTTGGCTTAAATTGCCTCCGGGATATGGCAGCTGGGAACTTGACCGCCAAAGTGGGTGTGAGATTCGTGGAAACACTGCAGTCCATCTCAAACGAGGCGGCTTATAAACTTGGGCAATCTGGAACATTTTCAGACGAGCCTCAACAAGATTCAGAGTCACTACATCCTTCAGCATATAATGACTGGGCAGCGTGGCTTGCAAGTCAACAACAACCACAGACGAACCATTTCGATGGGGCGGCCGAACGAGACACGACCGATGTGCTTGCACTTACAAGCAGGGAGTCGTCTGCTACAGATGGGAATCTACAACACACGGGTGGGGATACTTCTTGGGATCATAGGGATGGACAGGGCCTCGAACCACTTTCAGCTACGACATTATTGATGCAACAGCCAACAACAGTGTCCGAGCCATTGGTCGCGCCGGAAAACGATTTCACCTCGGCTATTTATAGTGATGACCAGAGCTTTTTGATCGGTCTAACAGGGCTCGATGTGCTGGACTTTGCTGGCTATTCAAGTCAGTTGGACTGATGGGAGTGGACAAGCATTCCCGGTTGATCAGTCAGGGAAATGTATTTTTTAGTTCTATGATGATCAATATTGCATCGGACCAGTTGATCTTCAGGTTCGGAGTATGCCAACTGAACAATCGTAGAGTTCATTTGATATTGACTATTGTGCCACGAGTCACTGGAGATGATGGTCTGATTGCGCTGCCAGCCATATTTCTCTTGTCGGTTGCCTTGATCTACCTAAGCAGATAAGACTATTCAACCCCTCTATAGCCCAAAGAACTTCATGTCATCAGCACCTCGGACGGGGACAGAATGGCCGACGTTTTGTGCAAAGATGCCAACTAGCTTCGGCCCGAACGTGTCAGTCTTATAACCAGCCTGGGGAACATTGTTGTTTGACGACTGGGGGCTCATAGAATTGTAGCCAAACACACCGGCCCACTGGTCAATTGTTTCCTGATAGTTAGGTGAAAGGAGGACATTATCAGCACCGCCATGGTAGATCTGCATCTTGGGTCGAGCTCCATTATAGCCAGGATAGGCATCCTTGACCATCTTGGCCCAGTCGGCTGGTGATTTGTTGACTTTGCCCTGAGAGCAGTCCGAGTTCCACCCGTTGACCGAGTTGGTGAAGAAGCATCCGGCTGGCACACCAGAGTAGACGATCCCAGCTGCAAACAGGTCTGGATAAGTGGCCGCCATGACGTTCTATGCTACTGTTAATATCTCGTGCCTCACATGAGTATCTCAGCTCACAGTCATCATAGCACCGGACGAAGTACCCGTGACGAAAACCTTGGCAGGGTTGGCCTTGTAAGTCTGCAAGGCGTAGCGAACCATGTTGGCGATACTGTTGCTGTTGGCGCCTCCATCGTGAGTCATGGTAGCTTTAGAGCTGACGTCCCAACAAGTTCCACTATAGGGACTCTCAGGATAGATGACGATGAAACCCTTTTGATCAGAAAGCTGGGCATATGGGGTATTCTGGTAGTACGACTGGGCTGTGCCCTGGCAGTGGTGGATAGCAACCACGATAGCTGGGTTAGATGGCAGGTTGTTGGGGACGTGGACAAACATCTTGGCGCCCGACGGGTTGGATCCGAAGTTGGTTATTTGCTGGAGCTGGGCGGTGACAGTGCCCAAAAGGGCAACGAGAGGCAGGAAAAGCTTCATGGTGATAGGGGTGCCAGTGCTGGGGAGGGAAGAAATTGACGGGAGCGTTCTGTCTGGGGGTAACTGGAAGCCAAGACCTTGCCTTGACTAACATGCTTTATTTATACTCTCTGGCGGTTATTTACGACAGATTGAATAGCCCTTGAAATGTCAGGGCAATATCCATCTAACATGATTGACCCAACCTGGTAGTTGGTTGCAATTTACCCGAAACAAACTCTAACGTTGCAAATTCCCCGCCTATCATAATTTAGCCTGTATCGTGAAACGGAAGGTATCTTCCGAACCTCGAATATAGTAACCTGAGGTGTTCACAGAGGGGTTCTTGCACCACATGACCCTATATGGGCAGGTAAACTATACCTTTCCCCGCTTCGAGAAGATGGGGAATGCGCTCTGCTGCAAAGCAAACTGGTTGGTTTGTACGGGGGTGGTTTGGGCTGCTTAATGCACTAGTTATTGTTGTAACCCAAGCTGTTATATGATAGTATATTCCCTCCTAAAATCACCATGCTCAGTGAATTTCCTACTCAGGTCTCGAATGTCTGCCATGTGCCATTCTTCTGCAGGTAAGGAATCAGGATTGAGGAAACCTTGACATGAGAAAAACCGAGTTTTCCTTGTCTTGGCTATACAGAGTAAGGTAGGCAGGGCAGGAATTGAAAGGGGGTCATGCTAGGGATTTCGGGTGTACCACGTGTAGAGTCACGTGTTTTCCCCGTGGCATCGGCATCGCGCGGAATGGGAGGGGAAGCGCGTGTCGACTTTTCTTCTTCCGTCATGACACTTGTAAAAACATTTTTAAATCGAATTAGTGACCAGAGCGCAACACCTCTCAACTAGACACCGGATAACGACCTGCAGAGCCAATGCTGTTATGAGAGGACATGACAGATCAATCTCAAGGCTCTGGTAACCCTTCCCGACGGTTGGCTCTAAATGTCGGTCCTAACCAATCTCATACCTTTGATCATTTGTTGACAAGAGGTAGGCTTGCGATGCTTGTCGAAAACGAAAGACCAAATGTAACGAGAACAAACCATCCTGTGGACGCTGCGCTCGCCTTGGGTTGGACTGTAGTTATGTCGAAACAGTCGCTGCAAAGTAGGCCAACATCCTGAACGACCCCCTTGACGTGACAGGCATCTGATAGAATGCCGCCTCTAGAAAGAATCTTTCGGTTGCGGAATTAGAAGGGACACTGAAACGAATGGATGAGAAGTTGGACATCTTGACTGCATTTGCTCGGCAAAATGAAGGACAGTCCAGAAGTCTTATGGCTCGGGGACCTCACGATGCTCCGGCTCCAGCTTCTAGTCCCAGCACCCACGTTGCTACTTTCAGTCCTATCAACTTCGGGGCTGGAGATCTTTACGCAGCTCCAACTCCGTTCCTTGACACGGGCCGGATCCGGGAAGAGCTTTCCCTCTCACAGAGGCACTCTACAGCTCCGCAACACTTACTCACCTGGCCATGTTCTCCGCTCCAACTGAGCGAGCCCGATCTGCAATACCCTATGCATCTTGAGATCAAGCGGTCAAAGATATCCCAATCAACGGCACCGCCTCGTCGCCTCGAGATGTTTGCAAGAGATCAGACTTGGCTTTCGGGGTTATCTCTATCAGACGTACACCTCTTGACGAAGTCGTACTTTGAGAACTTTCATCCATCTTGTCTCATCTTGGACGAGAACGTATTTTACTCTGACATTCTCAGCAAGGCTTTACAGATCAACTTTGCAAAGGACTATAGCACATGTACTGTACTGCTTGTTTGCGCCATAGGTTCTATTGCCGCCTACTACTCTGGGCACAAAGAGTGGTGCTCCAGCCATGAACATGACGTTGGTATCGGTTTCTTCAATTTGGCAAACGAGATGTTTCGCCATCTGGAAGGCGCGAACTGGAGCAGCGTAGAGTGTCTCCTACTGATGGGGTATGTGTTTATTCGGAGCAGCAAGGCCTTTACTAACGAGGCTACCTGCCACAGAGTGTTCTATTCTGCTAAAATTAGGGTATACGATGCGTGGCAAGTGAGCCATCGGGCTTGTTGCGTCATCTTAATCTTGGTCCCCCTGTACACCAGCCTGAGTCCCTTTTCCGGACGATTGATTGCTGACTTGTTGAAGACAGGGGACCTTGGGGGCGAGGGAATGCCAACTATTCTGGATTGCATATCTACACGAGAGGTATTCCTGGAAAACCGGGGGTAAATAAAAAACACGATGCTCACAACTTCACAGTCAAATCCTCGCCGAGTTCGACTTCCCAGCTAGTGGCCTGGGAAAGCTAGCCAGCAGCATACCGCTGCCACTTATGCCTGGTGTGGGAACGGATCCCCATTACGCTCAATACCAATTCTTTTTTCTAGCTCTCATCTCCATGAGAAAGCTTCTAAATCGGATTCTCTTCCACCTGTACAGCCGAGGTATGTCATTGATGATTAACTGTCTGACCTGGAAATGCTTACTAGATGGCCTATTAAGAACATAATAGCGAAAACTCGAGCCACGATTCACCATCAGCTGAAAAGCCCACAGCGTTCTTATCGGCAACTCCCTCTATCATTCGCGAGCTAGACCGTCAGCTTGAAGAATGGCGGGTGTGCTTACCATCTGGGCTCGAATTCTCTGCATACTCGGAAGCCCAGCAAATCGATGACCATGACATGACTCAGATACGACCGATCCACCAACGTTTGCGCGGGAACCTCATGGCGCGATATTTCGCTGCCAAGTCTATCATTCATCGCCCGTTCATCTACAGGGTTCTACACTGTGAACACGGTAGCATGTTGTCCGAGGAAGATCGGATCGGTGCCCAGACGGCTATCGGGAGTGCGTTTAGATGCACCTTGTACAGTGGAATCTTCCATGAACCGTTGCCGTTGTTATTGCATCCTATCAACACTTGCCGAAGGTATGGTGAAAACAGTCAGAAACCGTCTTGATGCTAATCAGAGTCTAGTCTTTTTGCTCTTGAAGTGCAAATTTCGCTTTTGCTTCGCAGGGAAACCCTTCATTTCGTACTACCCAAGGATTGGAAGATGGCAGGGAAGGCAAGAGAAATCATCACGGGGCTCACGACGGAAATGTCTCCCACAGTTGCACGAGACTGGGAAATATTGCAATTACTATCCTAATTGACTTTTCAAACCTCTACATCAAGTTAGTGGATCCATTGGAATGCCTTGGAGGAGCGGAACGTTGCAGTTAACCCCTCGTCTCGCGAATCCTTGGCTGCCGTGATGTGGAACTCGGCATCTCCCTCAACCACCCACTTGTCGACTGCATCATCCCAGTATGAGACACTCACTTTATCCAGAGTCGCGCGTGCTGTGACTGTCTCTCCCACGCGCACAAAAACCTTGTCCCAGCCCTTGAGCTCTCTAACTGGTCTTCCCAATCGGGGATTGACTTGGTTGACGTAGAACTGAACAATCTCCTTGCCGTCACGCTCTCCTGTGTTGGTGACATCCACTGTGACCTCAATCTCGCCGTTGCTAGGAAGCACATCTCCGCTGAGCCGGATATTGCTGTAGCTGAACGTCGTGTAAGATAGGCCTGCACCGAAGGGGAAGAGAGGATCGATTTTGCGCAAATCGTAGAAACGGTAGCCAGAGTAAATACCCTCGCCATAGTGGACGATGTCGTTCTCTCCAGGGTGATTCCCATACGAGGGATTATCCTCAATTCGCTTCGGGAAGGTGATTGGAAGCTTGCCGCTCGGGTTGGTAGCGCCAAGGAGGACATCGGCCAGAGAGTTTCCTAGCTCCTGTCCCTGGTACCAGGCTTGAATGATAGCCGGGACCTGTTCACTCCAGGGCATCGTGATAGGACTACCTGTCTGGTTCACGACGATGGTGTTTGGGTTTGCTTTGGCAACGGCAAAAATGAAATCGTTCGATCGCCCCGGCAAGTCCATTGACACCATGTCGCTGGTCTCAGTCTCCCACTCGTGGTCCTTACCCACCACCACGATGGCGATGTCGCTGTCTCGAGCCATGTTGACTCCTTCTTGGAAAAACTTTTCAACATCACCAGGGTTCTCCATAAATCCTATGCGACCACCATCCTGGACCTCTTCACGCTCTAGTTCCGCCATGAAGTCGAGATCATACGGCTTTGGCTCCCTACTGATCGACTCGAGAATTACCTCGTATTCTTTGCCTGCTTCCATGTGTATCTGGACACGCTCCTCTGGCGAACCGTAGCTCATGAAGAGTGCAGACTTCGGTGACCACCAATGTCGATCAATCTCAATGATGACCTTTCCGTCCAAGATGAGCTTGCCAGGACCACATGAGGACAGAGAAAACTCATGGAAACCCGTGGTCTTTGGAGTAATGATGGACTTACCCCTGTATGAGTACCGCTCACCGGTGGTCAACTCAGGTGGGAGCCCATCGTAACAGACCAAGTGTGAGCTGGGGCGGTTCTCCACCATGAAGGGTTCGCCGTTGTGGCTCATGTTTCGATAGAATGATAACAGGAAGCCGGGCTTTCCTGTTTCCGGATTTCTCATAACGGCAGGATCAACGAGAGGAGTATAGCGATGCGTGAGAATACCTGCATGCGTCTGAACTTTGGCTGTCGGGGCCTTCTCCATCACTTGAGACTTGATAGACTCATATGGTGTCGTGCGGTAGTGAGGTGCCAAGTTTGAGCTTCCACCACCCGTGGCAACTGATCTTGCAGCGTTGGGGCCGATCACAGCGATCGTTTTGCCGTTCAAATCGGATAGTGGGAGAATACTGGTAGAGTTCTTGAGCAAAACGATTCCTGGAGAGAGGCTGTTGTTAACAGATTGTCTCGTTGATGTTCTGGCGAAACATACCTTCACTAGCAGCCCGACGAAGGATCTTTCGGTGCTCGGGAAGATCATCGGCCTTTTCTTGTCCTTCCTTCCAGTCCGGAATGTTGCTTTTACCCGTCTTGTAAAGCAGTTCTAGAACCCGTGAAGCTGACGCGTCAATGAATGATGCGTCGACCAATCCTTGACGAAAAGCTTCAATCAAATGTTTCCCTCTCCTTCGAATCGGACCAGGCATCTCGAGGTCCAAGCTATTACTTGTCAGGTACTGTTATATTTCTCAATTGGGACAGAGAGCTTGCCCTGCTTTAACAGATGGAACAACACTATTGGTGCCGAACCAATCACTCATAACGAGTCCGTCCCAACCCCATTCTTTTCGAAGAACGTCCTGCAAGAGAAACTCATGACCAGAACAAAAAGTGCCGTTGACTTTGTTGTAAGCTGTCATGACACTCCATGGGTTGCTATCGCGAATGGCAATTTGGAACGGCTGCAGGGCGATTTCCCGTAGAGCGCGATCGGGAATCTTCTCGTCAATGAAGAACCGGCGAGTTTCTTGGTCATTCGCAACAAAGTGTTTGACACATGTTCCGATACCTGCCTCTTGTATGGTATTGATGAATGTAGCGGCGAGTTTTCCAGTCAAGAAAGGATCCTCGCTGTAGGCCTCGAAGTTGCGACCGCCTAGAGGAGTCCTTGGGATGCAGACTGGTTGCCGATTAGAAGTGCGACAATGGGAAATTGCAATAAAATGATGACTTACCTGTAGGACCGAGCAGGACATCAACCTCCTTGCTCTTAGCCTCGGCGATGAGGACTTGGCAGACGTCCTTGATAACCTGCTTGTCCCAGGTAGCAGCCAACGAGACGCTGTACAAGTCAATTCGTTAGTGGTTGTCATAATCATAATATGCAAGATGAATGCAATTCTTACCCTGTTGGTGCTGAAGCAGCACTGACTCCATCAGTGAAAATGCCACCGCGAACACCCACGGGTCCATCAGAGGTCTTGATGCGAGAAATCCCCAGACGAGGAATGGGATGTGTTCTCCAAAGATCTTCTCCAGAAAGAAGCAAGACCTTTTCCTCCAGGGTCATCTGAGACAGTTTCTCTTGTGCCCAAGTCTTGGCATGATTTGTGCCATTGCCGTTGACCTGGCCAGGCTGTAATTTGATGACGGTCATGGTGATGTCCGAAATGTGAGAAGATGGGGTCAAACTGAGCTGAGTGATGGCTCAAGCGTTGCCAGCTCTTGAAAAGTACTCCAGACCAAAAAGAGAATATCGGCCGCCTTTAAGACCTGGGACCATCAACCCCATTTAGTCATGGCACATCTTATGACACAAATTACCGAGACCTTCATGACCGGGGAGACACGGACCTGACTCCGCTCATGTGGCGATTCAGGTTATCCGTCGGACCTGGTCCGTCTCTCCGCGCCAACTCTGCTCACCCCTAACCGCTTTGGAACATAGGGTTACCACCGAGCCATTTTCTGGGGCCCCAGGTTCTCTCGCCTGTCAATCCGGGGGCGACCACGGGACTCTTTCAATCCGCGCTAGAGATTCTCGACCAGCAGGAGTCAGTTCATGTTTAGAATCCATCATCAAGTTCAAGGCCGGAGTGGTGTAGGCTGAAAAGGGTGGTTCAAAACTATAAAGGTAATTCTCGCCTACATGCCAAGTGTCTCTTGATCCTCAGCAACCACACCCTGACCTCTTCTTTCATCAGACATCCCGTTCAATTGGAATCGGTTCAGAATGACCTCCAATATTCCTACAGGTCGTCCTGCTTGGAGTGTGGCCGAGATCCTCACTCAGGATCACACTTCTGCTTTTTCACTCACCCCATCGCTTATCCACCTCTATTCTATTCTCGCTCCCGCCTGTCTCGTCGTTTGCGCAACCAATGGCTACGATTCGAGTCTTCTCACCGGCCTCCAAGGCGTGGAAGCTTGGAAGGAACAGTTCGGCTCACCAAAGGGTGCGCTCTTGGGCATCACCAGTGCGTCCTACCCCCTTGGCGCAATTCTTTCCACACCGTTGTCGGCGTTTATCTCGGATCGATTCGGTCGTCGTCAATCTATCATAATCGGAAGTATCATCATGATCCTCGGTGTCGTCATGCAAACCGCCAGCTCCAGCATCGGTCTCTTCCTCGGCGGGAGAATTGTCGTCGGATTCGGCATCACGCTCGCCCTCGCAGCCGGCCCGGTCCTCATCTCGGAACTTGCTCATCCACGACATCGAGTCTTGTTCAGTTCCCTATACAATACGAGCTTTTACTTGGGCTCTCTTCTTGCGGGCTGGGTTGCCTTTGGAAGCTACCGCATCCCGAGTACTTGGGCATGGCGTCTTCCGACCCTTCTCCAAGCGGGGCCTGCCATCATCCAGATTACCTTTATCTGGTTCCTTGACGAATCCCCTCGATGGCTGGTATACAAAGACCGTGGCGAAGAAGCGTATAAGATCCTGGTTAAGACCCATGGAAACGGGGATTGGAATGATCCTCTCGTGCACGCTGAGTTTTGGGAGATGAACGAGACTCTCAAGGCTGAGCGAGCTGTTCAGGAACAGGGTTTGAAACTCTTCTTTGCCACACCAGGTAACCGGAAGCGACTGTTCCTTATCATCACCCTGGCTGTTTTCGGGCAATGGAGTGGCAACGGTCTTGTGTCATACTACCTCACCAAGATTTTGACCAGCATCGGCATTACAACCCAGCATGATCAAACCATGCTGACGGGTACAATCAGCACTGTCAACTATGCCACCGCGCTATTCGCCGCCGTTCTATCTACCAAGGTTGGCCGTCGAACCATGTTTGTTGGTGGTGGTGTAGCAATGTTTGTAACCTTCTCTGCTCTCACGGCGAGCATTGCTGTGTACAACGAGAATGGTTCCAAGGCGGCGAGCAAGTCAGCGCTTGCTTTCATCTTCATCTACTATGCGTCCTTCAACATGTGTCTGAACCCACTACTGTTTGCATATCCCACCGAGATCTTGCCCTTTAGGCTTCGAGCGATGGGTCTGAGTATCCTCCTGTTCGCGAACAAGGCTGCCTTGTTCTTCAACCAATTTGTCAACCCCATTGGAATGGACGACTTGGGATGGAAGTACTACCTTGTTTATGTGGTTTGGCTGCTGATAGAAGTGCTCGTCTTCTGGTTCTTCTATCCCGAGACGAAGGGCTTTACATTGGAAAAGGTTCAGGAGGTGTTTGGCGATGGCGTGGATCTTGATGGCCCTGAGGAGAAGGGAAAGTTAGGGGAGGATTTCGGTGTCCACGAGGTGAATGATGAGGACAACGCGCATGTTGAGAAGGTCAAGTCTCTGTCGGGTCAGTGAGGGTAGTAGTTCATTCAGACTCCATCATACCCTCCTGATATTAAACCATGTAGATTTTACCCATTATTCATACGTACATATCATCGTCTCAGTCTTTTATATGCTTGTAGCATAGCTACATATTATATAACGCCCTAAATACTAATTAGATTAATTACCCGCGCATAGGCCTCCTGATAGGCCGCTTAGTTATATAGATAACTAGCTTTATATTATTTTCTTTTATAGAAATTTAAGGCTTTTTATTATCCTCTTTTATATACTTACTACAATGCAAAATAGCCATTAGTCACGCCACTCCCGACGCGTCAGCCTTAACCATTATCCCTGTCTCGCGTCAGGGACGAAGCTATTGTCATTGGCTGACGTACGGTATCTATGCTTAGCCCATTATCACCGCTTCCGGTTATTAGCCTTCAGGGTAGGTAGGCAGTGAAACGTTATCAAGCTTGAAGACACACACGCGCGGCCGCTTGGGCGAGCAACGAAGAAGTTGTGAGGATACTTTTTGGTAGGGTCGGCGAGAATGTGACTGGCCAATTTGAGATAATCGCCCTCCACTGTTCTTGCACAGGGTTATGGACAACAGTGGGGCTTTTCGTCAATGACCTTGTTACAGTGGAGGCAGTGGATATCGTTTCTTTGGCTGCCCAAGAAGTGACACGGTCTCACGAACGCAGGACACTCGCAATCAAGACCAGCCCAGGGCTGATCACTTCCGTTTCTATGTACCTACCAAAAGGAAATACCCTTGACTGCGAGCGAGCTACCAATGGATATCTCCCCACTATTAGAGCGCTATCTAAGTCACGGGGAGGATTGGGAGCATCGCGTTGATACATTGTTGCGACTTTGGCGAATAAAATGACAGTTTGGCCTCGATTGGTATAGATCCTTGTAAGACACCTAATAACTTAGTAACCCGCGCGTAGGTAGGTAGTCAAGGAGATAAAGAAGATTTCTCCATAAGGTCTTTGGAACTGAAAGACCAAATACTGGTTGCCGAAGATCAACTGGCCTTCTCGGAGGATGACCAGACGTTGCCTCAATCGGCAATTCTAGAGCGCTGAGGTAGGGCCGTGGTGACACAATGATTGCAACTTCTAGCACTGAGGGTTTCAGGTAGCTAATAGCTCGATTGGATCAAACAAATGCGGGCAGGCTTAGTAGAAAATTACCCCTATATCGTTCCCAGACCAACTAGCACTGACAAAACCATGTATTTACAACACAATTGATACAAAAAAGATAACATAGGAGATATGTAAATATAGAATAACAGTCCAAACAAACACACATGGATGCAGTTACCGTGAGGATAACACCCTCAGTCGACTAAAAGTCAAAAGGAGGGGCATCAACAGAATCAGCACATCCATTGACGAATTGTCCATCAGTAGTTGGAGTACTGTCAGACAGGATAACATTGCCATCAGGATCAGTAACAGAAAAGCCAAAGCCACCACCATCCTGAGCGTTGACCCACGAAAGCCTGAACGGGATGTAATCCCCGGCATTCTGAACATCGTAGGTGAAGGACCTCGCGGTAGGTGCGTAGTAATCGGCGATGTAGTAGGCGTTGCCGTTATTGTATCCCGACCTTGCTGAATCTCCTAACCAAGTGTACACGACATCGTCAAGCTCATTACCTGGGAGATTGAAGGTGTACGTGCCAGCCTTGTTGGGGTGGAAATAACCAATGTGCTGCACGATGTTGTACCCGGCATTTGTGCCAGTATTTGTGCCGTAGACCGTGAAGTCTTGATTCTGACCTGGAATGCCGACGGTCGTGGTTGTTCCCGTCAATCCAGGGGACTGCCCGCTAAGAGAAGTGCCAATCTGGAATGTTTGCTCTGACCAGGTTGTAGTTCCCTCAATAGGATGGTATGGGATTCGTCCAGGCTCGGTTGTTCCGTCAGTGCCCTGTTCAAAGTTATAGAATGCCCATTGGAGGCCTGGTGTGCAAGGCGGGGTTTCAGATGTAGTTGTTGATGGGGCATCGGAAGTTGTAGATTCTTCGGTGGTTGTAGGTGCATCCGTTGTGCTCGGTTCCGTGCTTGTTGTGGGTTGAGCAGATGTGGTTGGCTCCTCGGATGTGGTTGACTCTGCCGTAGTCGTAGTCTCATCAGACGTGGTAGACTCCTGTGCTGTAGTTGACTCTGTTGTAGTCTCAGCCGGCTGAGTAGTTGTAGGCTCCTCAGAGGAAGTAGGGTCTTCTGCTGTGGTCGTGGGCTCTTCCGATGCAGTAGACTCTTGTGTTGAGGAGGTCTCGCTTGTGCTAGACAACTCTTCCGTCGAGGAAGACACATCCGTAGTGGTAGAGGGAGCCTCGGATGAGCTGGTAGAGAAACGGACAAACACTGATGTCGTGCATGGGCGAGTGCAATCACTGGCGGGTGGTATAGTAACCACGGGCTCGCAGGTCCCAGTACTCGGGCATGGCTCAGTAATAGTGGTGATGTCGTCAGGAGGTGTGGTAGTGAGGGAAATTGAGCCAGAAGGGCGAACAATAACCGAGGTCGTACATGGGTGAGTGCAATCACTCGCCGGCGGAATAGTGATGATGGGCTCGCAAGAACCAGTGCTAGTGCAAGGCTCCGTGATCGTCGTGATAACATCCGGGGGCGGTGTTGCCGTAGTGAGAGATGATGTGGTGGGAGGGTAGGTAATAACCGTTGTTGTACAAGGATGAATACAGTCGGCCGGAGGTGTAATAGTAGTGGGCTCGCAGGAGGTTGTAGCCGTGCAAGACTCGGTGATTGTCGTGACAACATCCGGCGGCGTCGTCGTCGTAGGAGAAAATGTCATGGGAGGGTAGGTAATAACCGTCGTTGTGCAAGGACGAACACAATTGCCCCGAGGCGTAACAGTGACGGGCTCACAGGAGGTTGTAGCCGTGCAAGAGCCCGTGATTGTTGTGATAACATCAGGTGGTGGCGTCGTGGGAGATGATGTGATGGGAGGGTAGGTAATAACCGTGGTCGTACAAGGACGAATACAATCGAGCCGGGGCGGAATGGTGACGGGCTCGCAAGAGCTAGTGCTTGTGCAAGACCCTGTGATAGTCGTGATAAGATCGGGCGGTGGCGTCGTGAAGGATGGTGTAGTATGGGGGTAAGTAATAACCGTTGTGGTACAAGGACGAACACAGTCGGCCGGAGGTGTAATGGTGATGGGCTCGCAGGAAGTTGTAGCCATGCAGACCTCCGTCAAAGTGATGGCAGTGTTGGGTGGTGTTGTGGGGACGGTCGTGATTATCACAGTTTCCACGCACGAGGTCTCGCAAGTCGAAGCAGGAGGGATAGTGATAGTTCCAGGGACAGTTCCTGGGACAGTGGTCGTTACAACTCTTGTATTCGGGGGATCCAATGGGGGAGGGCCTGTCTTCACAACCGTGCTCGTTCTGGTAGTGAGACTGGGCGTAGGTGCTGGGACAGTCACCACGACGGTCTCGATACACTGGGAGCCTGAGCAGCCAGGAGCTGGCGGGAAGGTCGTTGTTCCAGGGGTTCCGCCTGTCACGAAGGACGTGGTAGTTCCGGGGGTTGGGGGAGGGAAAATGTATACAGTAATGGTTCGAGTACCTCCTCTCGGAGGGGGAGTAACGTCGGTCTTCACAGGGGGAGGTGTGCCAGTGATGGTGATGGTGACAGAAGTCACTGGAGGGACACCAGGGGGAGATCCCGGCTGGTGGGGACTCTCAGGATGGCCAGGAACGATGGGCTGGCCTGGAACCTGAGGTCGCCCCGGGTCACCTGGCTGACCAGGCGTGTTGGAGTCCCCTGGAGTTCCGGGCTGACCTGGATTCTGAGGCTTGTCAGGGGTATAAGGCGGACCAGGGGTGCCAGGCTGATCTGGTGTATCGGTCCCCAGAGGAACAGTATAAGTCCTAGAGACTCAAGTCAGCTTCTTCTTAATTCAGGATTAGTAGGACAAGTTACCTAGTGCGAGTAGAAGCCGAGGTGGTTCCATCACAAATGACCTCATAAGGCTGAAGCTCAACAACCTGAGCGCCTTTGAGGCAGCCAGGCGTGTCGGCTAGAGAGAGACCTGTACTCGAAAGGAGCAAGGCTGCGCTGCCCCAGACAAAAGTTCGGAGATGCATGGTGTCAGTCTGAACTGAGCGCCTCTCTTCGTTGATGAAAGAATGTCTTGACTAGTAGCTCAAAGATGTAAAGAAGGAAGAAGATGTGATGAGAATGGAGAAACAAGTTACTGGAGATTTGAGAGGGTTATATAACTTACGAGAAACCTGCTGGCACAGTCCCGGTATCCTTTTCAACATATGGCACTTTGACAAGTTCGGATAAGGAAATCCCTTACCTACCTATTCCGGCCACTCTCTCAAGGCTCTCTAAGCGAGCTTCAAAGCACCAAGTCAGAATCATCTGCTAGTCTCTTTGAATCTTGGGCATTCCTTCAAGATGTCTTGCATAGGTCAAACCCCTGTGTGACATGGTAGGTCGGGCCGAGACATCCAGATCAAAATCCTTCAGATAATCAGTAGAACACCCCCACTTAGATGACAAGTCAAAGTCTACTAGTTGATCACTTAGTCCCCTTTCAAAAGAAGCGTTGGTTGGTGCTAACGGAACGGCCGAGATGCCATTCCCATCACTGCACCTTGGCACGGGTTAGAATTCAGTCCAAGGTCCTGTGAGCATCCACTTCAACCCTATGACACCTCGTATCATCCCTCAGCTTTCGAATGGAGCTAGCTCACTGAGGTTATCGTCTTGCAATTGAGTTTGAAGAATGAGGGATCGCATCTCTTTCTTCCCTATTCGGAGAATCTTCATGCTCGTCAGCTTCTCCTAGATCGGTCCTTCTTCGGTCGCGTGCTTGTAACGATCTTTTGTCGTCTCTCGTGAACGATCCCGAAAGCGTCGAGCTTGAGAGTTTTCTGTCAAGCTTCCTGTTAAGCTTCATGTCGAGGCCTCTTGCTGATCTAGGGAATGGATCTGCTCGGCATCAAGACTCGGGGAGCTGTAAGTCGTCATACTGATCTGTTTATCTCTTCGAGCTATACATGTGACACACTCGGTAAAGGGACAAAAGGCCTCGCAGCTATTAGAAGTACTGTTGCTGCCCCTCACACTTTGGAAATTGACCATCAGTGAACCTTCGTTTCTACCTATCCGACATCATTTCCCCCTGAAAACACTTCTCTTCTTCAAACATGAAGTCATCATCTACTTTTATGCTTCTTGCTCTTCTCACCAGCACCTTAGCTGGTGCAGACACAGAGCCATCAACCTGCATTACAACCAAGACGCTTCCCGCTATCACCATATACTCCTGCCCTGGGGATAGTGAGCCAACAAAGACCGTGTTTGCACCTGGACAGTCGCCAAACTCTGCCTCACAGCCCGGGGCCATCGATTCTCCTGGTATTCCTGGTGTTCCCGGTGCTCCCGGTGCTCCCGGTGCTACAGGACAAGTCGATGGCCCTGAAGAACCCAACGCCACCAAGCACGCTGGCAATCCCCAGCAGTCCAATGCCCCTGAGAGCCCTGACTCTGGTTCCAATTCGGGCTCCGAGTCTGGCTCTAACCCTAACTCGGACTCTGGCCAGCATGTTGGTGCTTCCGAGCCCAGTGCCATTGAGCCTGGCGTTGTGCCTGGTAGCCCCGCGACACCAAGTGTCGTCCCTGTTGCCGGTGCGCCAATTGTTAATCTCGATCTTCTGCTGCTCAGCGCTGTTGGAATTGCCGCTGCTACAATGATTTGGTTCTAGGGATATGAGGTTGGGATCAACTGTGATGGGCGGGAGCTGGTGTTGGTAGCTCGAATGATCACTCACACTTTCTTTTGAATCTTGTTGTGGGGGGAAATTGGTTCGTATGGATATTGTCTAGGGAGGTTTAATACAATGTTTCTTATCATGGTCAATACAAGGGGGCGGAGCCAATAACAAATGGCGGGTCGCCGATGTTAGTGAAGTCACAAGTCTGTGCGGAATTGTCAAAGACAAAAGAAACGGAAGGAGAGCGTAGTCGTCGTAGTAAGCATCATGTGGCTGTTTCGTGGCGCCGCCTTACCGCAATCCCACGTTTTGCATCGTTTCAACCCTAACACGCGGCAGTTAAAAACGATTCCATTCCAGTCATACCGCTGAGCCACAACGGTGTATCGAAGATCTTCACCTTATGCGGCCCATCGAAGGATTCGAATAGTGGACCATGCCAATTTCAGATGCCTACATGTCTTGTCCATCTTCCTACATGTCATTTATCACTATGGAGACGTGCATATGTCTCTCGTGATGTACTGCATTGGATCGCGATTGTGGTGGTGATCCTACCCTAGGTTTAGAAACTTTAAACAAATGTGTATTTTTCTTCATGGATTTATCTCAAGAAGTTTACTCTCACTTCACACTACTCGATTATTATATAAGTCAAATTATCACCCTAATAATGAATATTATTATGCAGCCGCGAAATGAGTGTGTGTTTAATTTGTTGGTGACGGTTTTGGTTAATCACTCTCAGAAGAAAACTGTTCAAAAATCTCGTCCTCCTCAGCCTCCTCCTTTTTCTCCACCATATCCCCCTCACCCCTTGATGCTCGGCCTCTTCTCTGGCTTCGAGAACCCGAAGATGCCTGCAATTCTGGAGTACGCTGTCTGTTCCTGCCAGGGTCTAGGAAAGACGAGGTCCTCTCCCTCCCACTGGAAATCTCCCGGGACGCCACGCGCCGTCTCCGCTGGCCATAGTCCTTCCTGGCTGATCTAGACGGTGTCTCGAGGTACTCATCTGGAGATTCATCATGACGTAAAGCCATGTGCTTTGCAATCGTGCTATCGTGTCCCCTTGTCGCATGAAGATAGTCCTCGAAATCCCTCGCCGTCTTGGCGATGTTGCGGAAGTTGTCAACCGTCAACCTCACCACCATCCACTTCTTGTGTCCGCTCTTAGCAGCCTCATCAGCTGTCAGACCTGCCTTCTTCAGCTTGTTATCGCGGTCATGATGACCGAGGGCAATGGCCAGCTGAAAGGCATTGCGGATCTGCCGGCCGTTCCATGCCGTCTTTGACCTACTGTGGCTCTTGTAGTGGTTCCTGGCGAAAGAGAGAAGCGCCTCCCTGTCGAATTTGATCTTGACGGTAGCAGTCTTGTTGTCTCTGTCGATGCGTTTAAGGATGCCATCCCAGATATTCAATGTTGCTTCGAGTTCGATGGTAGGATAGGCGAGTGAGACATGGATTCTCGATTTAAAGGCCTCGTCTAGGACCCCAACTCGGTTCGTTGCGAGGATCAGAATTCCGGAGTAGTACTCGAGCTGGCGAAGAAAGACTTTGGCGGTTAGTTAGTGCTGTACCGAGATACCAGGTCTTTCTGTGTAAACTTACCAGACACCAGTGCGTTGTGATCCGTATCCCGCCAATCTCGTCGGCTCAGAAAGACGTCGGCCTCATCCAGAAGCAAGATGCAGCCCCACCGCTGGGCTCGCTCACTGTGCTCGATTAAGGAATGTTCGACCATATCAGCATGAGTTCCGAGATCACCGCAAGTGATTGGATAGAGTGGTCGTCGAGTGTAGGCCGCCAATGTCTCGGCGGTACTTGTTTTGCCCGACCCTGGTGGCCCATGCAAGAGAATAATCAGACCTCGCCCTTTCCCTCTCACAATGTCTATTTGCGTAAAGGCATCGTCAACCGGATCTGGTCCCATCTTTTCATTCGGCGTCCCCATCTGGTTTTTGACGAGCCCTATCAAAATGTTGCGGTGGCTGTCGGGGATGACGAGGTCTTTGAAGCTGCTGTCTCGGGCCTCCTCGCTTTTGTCAATCGTTGCCACCAAGCTAACATCAACGTGAACTAGATGACAATGGCATTAGTCAAGCCCCTGAGACTATAGCAGCATGTACACGTACCATATTTTCGACTTCGAAAGACATATGCTGGCACGTGATGCGGGAAGAGTGGGAGGTTTGCCTCTGATTGTACAAACAGATCAAACTTGACTGGCTCCAAGTCCGGCTGCTGCGTCGACAAAAAGTCTTCAGCAGCTTTTTCGTCAACTTCGTGGTCGCAGATGGTCCATGTATCTCCAGAGACAACATCCTCCACCTCCGCAATATCCGGACTCGTGCGCGGCAACCAGCCTAATTGCCGCCTTGGTCTCCTTGATGGATTCATGGGATCTGGCTTGAGGGTTCTGTAATAGTCTTGAAAGTCGACGTAGATGTCTCCTTGAATCTCTTCTGGAGATCTTCCTAGCCCAATAGGAGTAGTGCTGCCACGATAGCTTTTATGGCCAAACGATGAACAGTACATCTTGCCCCTTGCTGTTAGTTGCTGGATCATCTCTTCCCTTTTCTTGTGAAACCTCAGGGGATATACTGGGAGATCTGTAATCTTCCGCTCCCCAGCGTAGTGCCTGATTTGCCGCCGGCCACACACTGGCCCAACGTGGTATCCATCGAATTCCATGGTGTAGTAGTCGACAATCAGCGGGGTCCAAGTCCCTCGCCCTGCCTGGTGGATAACAGGGATATCATTCTCTGGATAATTGATCCGAGGCATGGGTCCTCCCATCTCTATGACTTCCTCCTTTTTACGCGATCGCTTTCTTTGCTGGCCTCCCGTCACCGCGTAAGCCTTACCCAGCTGATCGTGACCGTGACTCTTGAAGTAGAGCATGTCGCCTGGCTGGAAAAGAAACCAGAGATCCTCGAAAGCCATCTTTTCCACCACTCCGTCTTTGATGCGTTGACATAGGCCGATGCTTGGGGCAAGTTCCATCTCGATGAGGCCTTTCAATAGGCGTAGGTGATCGATTCGAGTGGCCAGCTCCGTTATCCTCCTTGTGCCTTGTTCTTGTTGCTGTGTCCGATTGTCGGATGTGGAACTTTCTACTCCAGGCTCCCCGCTGGTTGCTTCTTTTACTGAGATAGATGGATTGTCTTGACCGCTTCCCCTGCCAGATGATATCACATCCGGGACTAAGGACGGCTTCGTCCCTGGTGAGCCTGAGAGACCCGAAGTGGTACTGTTGCCATCTTCTCTTTTCAATCGGGCCATCTGACTCTCCAAGTTTGAGACTCTCTCAGCTATATTGGGATAATATCGAATGAACATCTTGGTTGATATGGTTAGTAACTTAGGCCTGCAAGGTTGAGCTGTACGATTACCTTGTAGGGCGAAGCAAAGCTACCGATAGGTCGTTAATGTTAGCATATAGCATCGTGGGACTAGTTTATATGGGACGGGGTGTCTTACATCGCTGGCGTTAAAGCCGTGATGGTGATACCCGTAACATCCTCCAGCTCGGCTATTAAGACTTCGGAATCGATGACTACTCTGTGAGGTTGTTCTTGCCGATCCATGTGGCCAGTCCCTCGTCGTTGATTTTCGGTCATCTCATCCAAAATTGGGAGAGAGCGATAATAGGCTTCTATGACGTAGGCCTTTAGCTGCTCCTTGTGCCATTCGTCCAAGCCACCTCTCTTCACCTCGCAAACTAGCGTCTCTTCCACTTGTTTCGGGGACTCCGTTTTGTTCTTCCCGTCGTCGTCGCATCTACCACATGTTAGACTATATAGTAAGTGGGCACGTAGAATGACTTACCGCGCATGAAGACCTCTCTTAACATCATCTAATAAGTGCCGAATAGATTCTATCTGATGGTCTAGTCTGGGCGAGATTGACTTGGTACAAGCCATGGGTAGCCGTCCTATCTCTGTTTGGAGGCTTTGTGCAATCTCACCCAGCTTGCCGCATAAGATTGAAGCAGGCAGTCTCACCGCCGCTGGGTCAGGCTCCTTGTTGTTCAGAGGTGGGTTTGGCGTCTTTGGCGAGGGCTCACGGCTTCTTTCGCCCTCAGCTTTGCTGATGTCCGAGATTGGAGGATCAACATACACGGCCGGTTTGCTCGTGGCAGCGGTGAAGATGTCCTCATGCTGGTCGACAGGGCCAGCATGAATGCCTGATTCCGAAAGCATCGGATGGTTTCCAGCCTCGAAAGATGTCATGAAGACAAACAGCTGAGATATCAACGATGGAAGGGCTAACGTAAAACGCGAGATCAGGTATGGGCGGGCGATGCAATTAACGATTCCCTCATCGTGTGGCGATGGGCCAAAGGTAGGGTAAATAAACTCCGGTCTGACAGTCTGACTACACCTGAGAATTAATTTGCGGGGTCATTATGGAAGAACAAGACTCTACGCGCCAGCCTGATTGCCAAGCCGCTCAAACTCGGGGCACCTGAGTCAGAAAGGGAGCGTGCTTTCTGATTGCAATTGGCTGATGTCTTGGTGATGACACTGTCCTGCATAATCTATTGGTCTTTTGCACCTCTTCCGCCTGCATGTGCAATGCGAGATGCTCAAATGGAAGGGCTACCTGGTAATGTTGCCTACCCGACCCACCACTATGAGCAGCGGCTGATGCTTGAAACGTGTCACAGTGCTTTGTGCAGAACTCAGCCCCCTCGAAAGTGTCCTAAACTTGGATCAGGCTCTGAGATTATGTTGGGTAGCAACTCAGCTTTCCAACTTCCCTCTCCATTTCTCACCCGATATCACTCCAGTGAACGATGCCATGGCTTCCAGACGATCCACGCCAAATGTCCCAGCTCGGGGCCCCTCGATCATTTATGAGGTTCCAGAGTTCATGGTGAGAAGGTTGGATGGACATATCCACCCAGCTTTGACCGCTACGCCTGGTTCCGGGGTCATCTGCACTGGATCGGGTCAGTGGGAAGCTGAACGAACCGAAACAACTCCGTTGTATGTTATTGCCTCTGGAACCCTGCTTGTGATACTCTGTTGATTGTCTCCTCGTATTCGTGATAGAGACCTGGACGAAATATACCACACATGTCTCGATGCACAGAATTCTCTGGTTATCAAGGCAAATGAGCTCTGTGCCAAGCGGAATCTTCCATTCCTTGACCTCACGACGGCCTGTTCGTGGGCAGACGTTGAAGAGTCTGTTTTAGTCACCTGCAAGGTTCTGGAAAACCTCTCCTTGAAAGATAAAACGATTACCCCAGGGTTCACGGGCAAACTCAAAAAGGCATTCAGAAGCCTTTGTAGTAACGCCGGAGCCGGAACTACACTCGCGAACCTCGTGCCAACCGATTCCTACCTCTCGGTTCTTTGCGGGGGCCTTAAAATCATCTTTAAGGCATTGGAGGAATCTGGCCATTATCGACAAGAAGTCTACAATGCCTTGGAGGAGCTCCCTTTCATCTTGAATGACAATGCTGCTTTGCTGGAGATACACATGCAAGATGAGGAGCTACATCGACGAGTTGCATCTCTTTATACAGCTATATATAGGCTGATGGAGGTCATTGTCAGCTGGTTTCTGAAATCGTCACTGGGTAAGCCTTCTCTCTACAATTACAGAATGACACATTAATTGGCGTGTTGTTAGTCACTGGAACCAAGATGTTCATCAATCCGTCCGGCTTCCTTGACAAGTTGAAGGACAGCCTGGCAACCGTCAAGGTCGCTGCGCAGCGATTCGCGGCCCGGATCGCCATCATGGCAGCCGAAGAACAACGAGCTTTGGCACAACAAAACTACACGATAATGTACATGCATGGCCAACATTCACAGAGGATGGCCGCGGAACTTGGAGAGCTGAAAGGAGAGTTGAGGGACTCTAATCGTTCCCATCTCATCATTTTGGACAAGCTCTCGGAATTTCTTCAACTACAGGCCAGAGAGACAATAGAGCGCAAGATATTGGAGATTCGTCCAGCCACACCTCCGGACACGCCTCCACTCGTGACCATTGAGAACGTCCTGGATGAGAACCTCTATGACCCGGGATTAGCACCAACCGACTGCGAGAATGTCCTGAAACTTCGGAATATGCCGGGATACGATCTTGACGAGGACCTTGTTATGACAATCAAGTCCCACCCGCGGTTCGTTTCTTGGCTAACCCTGAACCAATCTTCGCTGCTCTTTGTAGATACGAGGTCCCAGAACCCTACATGCAGTCTTGAGCTACCTATCGTCAGTGCCGAGGTTTATAGAGACATAGTTGACTTTTCTAATCTCTGCCTGGGTGCTGAGGATGGAACCATGACGGACCTCATCTGCCTGCCATTCTTTTGCAGCCAGCACAAAGACTTCAAAAAGGATCCAGATGCATCTCCGACAGAGCTTGCAATGAGCCTGCTCCTACAGCTTGTCGACAACTACCGCGATTTCGACCCACATCACCTGGAACTGGCTTTCGACGAACTCGACCAGACCAGCGCTGAAAGTATCTGTGATGCTTTCGAAACATTAATATCCCAGCTTCCACCCAGTGTGATCCTGGTGTTGCTTATCGATGACCTGGGGGTGTTCACGCAGCCGCGGGAGCGGGAGCTCGGGACGATCGAGGTTGTTGAGCGGTTACTTGACATTCACCGGAGAGGGGAGTATGATGCAACGTTTAAGTTCTTATTGGGGAACTCGACACAGTCTGGTTTCAGCGATGAGTTGTTCACGGATAATGAAGTTTTGAGGATTTGGGCACCAGCGACTCGCGGCTATACCTGGCTGTAAGATACTGGACTGTGTATCAGCGGCGCGGCCTCTGGCTCAGTTATCCTATCAAGGGTCGGGCTTCAACTATGATAAAGAAGACGTTATCAACACATGATAGCATCATATCCCAATTAGTATCCGCAGCCCAACCGAGAGATCAAAACCTCATCAAGTTTATCAACATATGACCATAAAATCTTAATCTTCCCATTCTCCACTACAAGGACATCACCACCCTGGATGACGGGTATCTCATCTTGATCATCCTCGGTGCCCTCCGGTACTACCTCCCAGCGCCCCGTGGCCATGTTTTGGCACACACTAGCTCCGCCTTTGGCACGATGAGCGAAGCCGTTCAGCCGATCAAGCAGAAAGGAAGAACGCTTTAGTAAGCCTTCATGGCCATGGTGGGTGGTGCCGTCAAAGTCGAACCAGACGATATCGGGGGCAAAGATTTCTCGAATTGCCTCGAGGCGGGTATCTGGGTCGGTGTAGGAAAAGAAGTTGATGTCGCGTTGGATGAGTGAGAGCATGGCTTCCTTGGACTCGTAGTTCTTGACAGAAACGCTGATGATGTTGTTGGACATGATTATGTTGGCGTCACTGGTAGCTACAGCCTCTCTGGATGGGTGTTTTGAAGACGGACGGCTTTGAAATGATGGGATCGTTGTGTCTTTTGTATTGCTTCTTAGTCTCTCGTTGCCTATTTCTTTCTATATCATGGAAGAACTTGTCCAACTTATATGCTCGTCATTATCTTCTGCTATGCATATTCTATTACACAAAGCACATCTACGAGTCACACTATACCAAAAGCGGTGAAATGGGACGACATCTAATGAGGAAACGCCATCGTCGATCATCTAGGAGCATGCGAAGCTGATTTGGTCAACCGTCAACCGTTCCCCGCCTCTTGCTGACGGAGACGACACATTATTTCTCCCTCTCTAGCAACATGAAGGGGATAATAAAAGGCGCGGGCCTCCCCAACCCGAGAGTCTGTGGAGAGTGCGGACTTGTTGGACAGGATACAGTCCGGCTGGTCTGTTGCCATTGAGCTCTATATACCACGTCATCTTACTTTTCCTGCGCTCCTCGGTGCATTCTCCCGTCCGTTATGGCGACTGCATACGTAGCTAACGCCGGTCGAGGGGGCGCTGGCGGAGAGTCCAGCAGGCCGAGCGACCGAGCCCTTTCTTGTGCTAATTGCAAGAGGAGGAAGATCCGTTGCGATAAGATTATTCCTTGTGCGCACTGTGTAAAGGTATCTACTTTCTTGATTCATTTCACTCTCATCCCCGTGATTGGCTCTCTTTGGAGGTGCCTCAAGCATGTCTGTGGTCTCAAGTGTTTGCTTACGAGTCCTCGTGAGTTTGTGTGATCAGTGCTAAGAAAGCAGGCCAATCTTACTTGCATCCCGTCGAGACCAGCGCCTCCCAGACAAAGAGCCAAGCCCACTAGTCAAGACCTCCAGGAACGCCTTACAAAATGTGAATCATTACTGCAACAATACGCGGTTGCTGGGAGTAGTCACAGGGTCACCTCACAACAGGAGGACATTACAAAGGGCAACCCAAGCGATCAAACCTTCAACGTGAGCGAGGCTACCGGTAATCTGACCATAAGGCCTGTCGATGGTGGACTGTGGGTTACTCTAAATGATGAGGTATTCATTCTCTATCGTGCATGAACATCACGTACTGAACGTTTTCAGATACACAAGATGAAGAAGATCATAGAGGAGGATCACCCAGAGGCTCTCCTACACGAAGACGACGCCCCTCATAACCCCTCGGAGTATTCCTCGCCCAGTTACTCTGAAAATCCACAGCTCGACCCTGTTACAGTTTTCAAGCTCTGGCAAATCTTCCTCGACCGCGTTAACCCTCTCATCAAGATCATCCACGTGCCATCCGTACAGGTTTTGATTGTATCTGCCGCCACCGACATTACTCTGATTCCATTGGACCAGCAGGCATTGATGTATAGTATCCTTGGGTTGGCGGTTCTCGCGTTGAGGAGCGATGAACTGGCAGATGTATTGGGCGCGGACAAAACGCGAGAGGGCGTGTTACAAGATATGTTGAAAAGCGTGAGCGCAGTGCTCGTGCGTTTTGACGCTTTGAAACGGTACAATACGGTTGTCCTCCAAGCTCTAGTGCACACTTCGGTAAGTTCTTGGCCTTTTCATAGAAGAAGAAACCTACTAACTATTCAGATTATTCTCATGGGTCAATGCAACAAGCACGCGTCATGGGTTCTGCTAGGCTCACTAGTAAGAATTGCCATGAGCATGGGCTACCATCGCGATGGCACGCAACTACATCTGTCACCTTTCGAGACGGAAATGCGTCGCCGCATCTGGTGGCAGATTGTCATGTATGACATCAAACTCGGCATCGACTGCGGTTTGGCATACAGCTGTATTCCCAAGCGTTTTGACACCAAGCAGCCCCTCAACCTCAACGATGCAGATTTGTTTCCTGATGCCACGGGTGAGTTGGCGCATAGAGATGGACCAACCGAGATGGCTTTTGTCATGATAATCCATCGTGTGGCCGCATATCTGGTCGATGAAGAGACGCGACAAGCTGTCGAAGCAAATATCCTCGGCCAGGAGATACATCCTACAGTTGCGGAACGCAATCGTATCCTCATTGATAGGCTGGATGCCGACCTCCTGGATATGGAGGATCGGTTCATCAACGCAAAGGCAAGCAACGCTCATGTGGCAGCCCTAGGAATTCGTCCACATCTCATCAAACGTCTATACGACATGATGCGCCCTATGCACGAATCGCCTGGCTGGGGTGTCGACGTCTTCTCCCCGAGAGATAACCTCTTCAAACTCATTCTATCCAGCTGCGAAAATGCGAGCGACTCATACGAACAGATGGACCGATGGGGATTTTCTTGGTATATCCGTCTGCAGTTCAACTTGGACCTCCTAACCTCGCTCTCCACATTTCTATAC
Source organism: Fusarium sp. NRRL 66088 (assembly GCA_013186415.1). NCBI lineage: Eukaryota > Fungi > Ascomycota > Sordariomycetes > Hypocreales > Nectriaceae > Fusarium > Fusarium sp. NRRL 66088. Next base: position 40,171 of record JABCKD010000063.1, read on the forward strand.
AATCGTCCCTTGGGTTCCTTGGCTGATCGCGGTTGGGCCATCTTCACCTCCCTATACATCAGCCATACTCTACTCCAAGACCTTAGATCAAAAGCCGCAATGACCGCGGCTCAATTTGCTCTGAAAGCCTACACCCAGCGAGAGAGCGCCCTAGTTGAGGCGGGGCAGATTGTTGAGACCCCAGACTCTATCATACAGCTGAGGCAGATGATCAATACACCCCTAGCCACGCCTCCCATACCAGCCATCTCAAACCAGTGGGCAACTTTCGGGGCGATGGGAGGTGCTTCTGTACAAATGGAGGCAACGCATGAGATGAATATGCACATGTTTATGCCATTTACTGGCGAAGGTGGAGGGGATCAAATTTATGATTTCTGGCCGGGTGTGTCGTGGGGGACGAATTAGAAGCAGAGCGTGCCTAAACCTGATAAGCAAGAAGAGAAAGCAGTATAAGTGAATTCGATCAAAACCTGAAATACCTTGAGCATCCTTTCACCTGTGTTGATGTTGTGTTTAAAGTTCCCTATACGCCTGCACGTGTTGTCGTTGGTACCCGTCTCAAGAAGGAATGTCTATGAGCCATTATAATCTGCCTTCAACAATAGGGTGGTATGAATAACTTCCCGGGTTATATCAAGTCATATATAGAAAAGCCTCCAGCTAAGTCCAAATCTGGTAATACAAGCCCGGACGTGTCTGTCCCCATGGATATACCGGAAGGGTTACCCATGACCCATCCATCCCAGCCAGATATAACCCCTGTCGACCCATTAGACACAGTCGCACCGTCTGACCAGCTTGACGAGAGATCTGCGGTAGACGACTGGGATTGCCTCGCGATAGTGGCCTCTTCCCACAGCTCATATGAGCTCCGGAACACGCTTCCTCTCCCCAGAACCTTTTCCTCAAGCTCCACGAGGCTAGTCTTAATCGCGAAGCGCCATGCCTTGCCTGAATCGCTCAGAGAGTGGTTGTGAGAGGGTCCACCAGCAGATAAGCCTCTCGTGCGGCCTCGGACGTTCGATGGCGAGATATCATCAGCAGACGCGATGGGCGATAGAAGCTGCCGCACAACTGTGGCAGCACGACGTGCCAGTGTCCATTTCTCCGGAAATGATTCGAGAATATCGGCACACGTAGAAATTTCGTTCCGTGCCAGGATAGGTTCATCCGATCCTAGCCCGAGACTAGCACGCATGAAAATGATGCAGACGGGGAACAATCTGCAGAGCGTAAGATGGTTGAGTGGTAGTTGGCGCTGATGGAAACGAATGGATACAGCCTGGATATGCTTCTGGGCGAGTGAGACAAGCTCAGACTGGGAGAGGAGTGACATGGAGGGAGGATTGAAGTGGGAGGGGTAGTAAAGGAGTAGCAGCAGATTATAGTAACGTGATGCGAGCCAGGATATGCGGATGTGGATGTGGATTGAGTCGTCGGTTTCGGCCGACTGAAGAAGACAGCCGTTGCTATACCAATTCTCAATGGCAGTCCGTAGGTCCGAAGCAATCGAACGGCGATCATCTCGAGTCAAGTTAGCCGTGGACTTGCGGTCTCGGAGATGCACTTCGTGCAGGACTCTGTCCTCGAGAATGCGGAGCTGGATGATATGGCGGGAGACTTGTAGGGTGTGAGTAAATTCTAGCCGGTCGGGCGAGGCAAACTCGTCGACTGTGATGCACGGTAGGGGGACGTCCATGTTGGTGCTGTCCAGAGCTGGTGGCATGCCGGTCGACACAGCAATGGTGCGGTCCAGGGCGTAGATGCTCCAAAACAGTCTGTGATTATGCTCCGCCTCTGCAGGGAGCAGACGACTACCTCTATCTGCCGTGTGTCGTCGTGTGAGGCGCAACCGGAGAGCTTGCCGGGCGAGGAGGTCGACGAGAGAAACAGTAGGGAGGCACCAAGGATCAAAGAGCGAGCATATGGCGAGAAGGAGAAGCACCTGGACCGAGTCAATGCTCTCCTGCATCATGCAGCGGTACATCAACTCCTTGTAGTCGACGACGAAGCGGGGGTCTACGCCCTGTGCCTCTGTGCGCTGGAGTGTGGTACAGCCAATGGCCATGACCAAGTACAGAACCACGATGTCGACATCATCATTAGGAGCAGGAGGCATGACCATGTCACCCATCGCGTTGAGGGTTGAGAGCACTTTTTCCCTGTCGACAAATGGATAGGCGCGGTTAATGTCGCGAAAGTAGGCATCTACATAGGTGCGGGCCGTTCGATGTCGTGAGTTTGGCGATTGTCCTTGTAGATAGTTTCCTGTAGCCTGTAATGGACTGGATTGGGAAGCATCCGAGTGGGGATCGTGATGGTATGTTGGAGCTTCTTGTTGTGATTCCGACGCGGTCGTCAGAAGACTGTAGCCTTGTCCCATATCCACAGTCTGATCACCATTCTGGTCTGGATGAGCAGAGACCGAGCCAGTGGCTGAAGCAGCGTAATCTTGCTCTTCGCGCTCCGTCTCTGGCCCCTCGTCCTGGTTCTCGTCTTGGGCGTCGACCATACAGGCTTCGTCAGCGGCCATCTGATCAGTGGATGCGGAAGCCGGCGGCGATGATCTGTTGAGGATCTCGGAGAGGTCAGTACCGGTGGTGACTTGATCCAGAGTGGTTCCATGCGGAAGCAGATTTCCCTGGCTTATCAACTCCTCCATCCAGGCCAACCGAGCATCCAGGTCGCGTCTTTCAGTAGGCTTGCTCTGGCTCACGGCACCCGCGTTAGTCGTCGTCGCCGCGTGTCTCAATGAGCAAACGATGCGGGCCTTTGCACATGCCGAGCAATTCGGCAGCGTCCTACTGCATTCCTTCTTCAGCCGTCGACATCTGTCGCAGGATGTTCTTCGTCTGGAAGGGTTGGAGCCTCGCGTCGTTCCACAGATACCCGGCTTAGTTAGCTTTACTCGAAACCGGTTCATGTGCGTCTCCATTGCGTGGGCTCATAGGATGCTGCGCTGGGAGCACCAAGACAAAACAAGGCAACAAGTGGGAGTGGAAAGGGAGGGCAAGTTGGCTGAAGACTGGGGCCCCAGATGCTCCATATCTTTGTCCCCACCCGTCGATAAGGATGTGGGGCGTTGATTGTATCGGGCCCACTTCGCCAAGACAACCCCGCAATTTGCCAGTCTCGTCGCCCCGGCCGATTCCCTGATGGCGTTTGCTGAAAAGCATGGTACTGGGACTCGTGACCATGACCTGAGGGTTTAGAACGTATTATTTAACATGGAAAAAACTTCGCTTTGGAAGCTGCCTAAGATATGTATACAAGTGTGATTGAATGTAGATTTATGTCTTTAGAGAATATTACTTAAAAGCTGATACGCTAGTCTAGCCTGCTCTAGGCTATAGGGTAATAACTGACGACAGTCGAAACATTTAAATGAGTGGAAGAGTTAAGCGTGAATAGCTTCAATAATATAGGTATAGAGGGATAGATAAAATAGCTCTCATTTGCAGCTCGATGTATGTCTTGCCCAGTCACTTCAAGCGCTAGGAGAACGAGCAAGGGCAGCAAAGGTTAGAACTCATGACAGAACATAAAAATACTATAGAAACCTGAAAAATCAAGACCCTTGTGAAAGTGGATATAGGCTATTTTAAGTGCATAGTGGAGCAAAAGCCCAGCTTGCCAAGAGTCGCAATTTTTCGAGTTTCTACGGGAAAGCACCTCGACTCCAACATGCTGTCTTCTCTGGTCATGACAGAGAATGACTTCTGTTAGAGGCGTCATCAACAACGACAACGAACGGTAACAAAGAACCCAGCCTCAGAAAACACATCAGAGCCTCCTAAGCTTTGGGGCCTGGCCTCCATCGCCGTGTACAGTACCAGATAGCTGCAAGAGCAACAATCTCTATAGCAAAGAACATAGCAGCCATTTCGTAGCCAATCTTAAACCTCGGTGCCTCGCCGCTGTTGTAGGTCAAGAGAATAACCCACGCATTCATGGTAAAGCCAAAGGTCTCAACAACGCCGATGACTACGAGTCGCTGCTCGGTAGAAAACGAGAGAAGCTCATTGATCATGGTCATGATGAGCGCCGAGGCACCAGCCTCTCCAAAAGCGAGAAACCAGCCAGCCATCATGGCGGCATGGTTATGCTCAGGGTAGATTGAGAGGATGATACAGCCCACAAGGGAGATGGTTGAGGCAATGTAAATGGAAGGTTCTCGTCGTCTGATGCCATCAGCGAGCCACGCGTAGAACAAAGTCGTGACGACCTGTATAGCGTAACCACCCGTCGGGATGACATTGACCTGCTCGACCGTGTACCTGCCAGTGCTCTTCAGGTAGATGGTGAAGTAGTTGCAGATGCGGACTCCTAGCAGCTGCGCGGCAAAGATGATGCTAAAGAGGTAGACGGGCCAGGACGTGGCGATGTCGCGGAAAACAGACCAGGCCAGCTTGCCCGGGGGCTTGCGGCCAACCCTCTCCATGCGCGCGATGGCAATGGCCTTCTCTTCCGGTTTGAGCCACTTTGCTCGGCTATTGGCCGGGCTGTCAGGTACGGCAAAGAAGCCATAAATGCAAACGGGGATTCCGATGATGCCGTCAAAGATAAAGAGCCACTGCCACGCCCGCAGGCCATGTTTACCATCCATGCCGCTATAGAGGGCCGCCTGGAGGTAGCCCGAGAACATCTGCGAGACAAAGGCACTCGAGATGAAGATGCAGGACCGCTTTCCCAGCTCCTGAGGGGTGTACCAGTTTCCGAGCAGGGTCAGGATACCTGGGTAAGCGGAGGCTTCGAGGAGACCGATAAAGAAGCGGAGGACGTAGAGAGTTTCGACGTTCTTGGCGGCTGCCATGGCCATGACCAAGATGCCCCAGATCAGCTCTAACGATGGCAGCCAGATAGATGGCCGGACTTTGGTCATCATCAGTTGCGATGGCAGGTTGCCGAGGACGTAGCCGACAGTAAACATGGTCTGCAGCATATTGTAGTCGTTGCCTTCCATGTGGAGGTCTTCCTTCATGCCGGAAACATAAGCGTTGACGACCTGCACAGCAAATTTGTCAGTTGAGGGGCCCGATTCGATTTCTACATTGCGCCAAGAATGCTAAACTCACATTGGTCTGGTCAAGATACTTGACAAAGTAAGCAACGCAGATGTACGACATGATCCACCAGTCGGCCTTGTTGATGAACTTGCGTTCCTCGGGCGACTTGTCGAGCGAGTCCCAGAGTATGCGAAGGATCTTGTATCGCAACGTCCTCTTCCTCTCCTGGCTGTATTCGCCATCGGGGACTACTTCCTCATCACGGGGTGTGTCGCCCCTAGATGCCGTCTCGAAGTTGTCCTTGTCGATGGACACCCGATTGGTGGTGGTGGTAGCCATGGCGAAGTGCAAAGTCAACTAAGAAAACTTGGTAAAGGATATTGGGCTGAAAACTTGATTCCGGGCAGTTATGTCCCATGCATGAAAGGAGTCAAGAGGTCGTTCGATTCTGAGGGGATCAGTCATGCCTTTTTGAAGGCGATTCAATTCCATCAAGCCGGTAACATACTGATAAGAGATGAACTTTAGGGTCGACCGCGGATGTTGTATCTGACCTTCGGTTATCGTTGACGCAGAGCTCAGGTGGTGCGTGGTCGTCCGGTCAAGGATTGGCTCCCCTCAACGAAGTTGGCGCATCCAGACCATCATCCCCGACAACCCCCTCCTCGCCTAGATTCTTCCAAATGAGGAGGATTTTAGCTTCAAAGACCGAAAACCCCGGTTGCCGTTCTCGTGACAGGGTTGACGGACGCGGATAGGAAGAACGGTTGCTCTCTATCGCCGCTTACCCAAATAGGAAAGTTCCGCGAGTCAGCTTAACTTGCCTGTCTGGGACAAATCGGCGGCGGTCTAAGACTTGCCCGATTCGGCCACTGCCTTTTGATTGAAGGTGATGCCATCTGTGATATCGGGGACTGAGATGGTAAATGCCACAGATAATTTAATATTAAACTTGCAACTTCAACTAACAGCATTGAGCACTCACTCTCTTTTGGTCGGTGTCTCTCGAGCTCAACCATACTCTCTCCTATGATACCGACAGTAAACAGTCACAAGTGAACGGAACCATCACCATGGCGCCTTACATTGGAACCCCGGATGAACTGGGTGCACATCCCGCCGATATCAAGATATCTATCGACCGCGGCGGCACCTTTTGCGATGTAATCGCTGAGATTGAAGGCCGCGAGACCCTCATCTTCAAGCTCCTCTCGGTCAACCCGGCTCATTATGCCGACGCTCCAGCAGAGGCTATTCGGCGTGTTCTTGAGGTAGTCGAGGGACGCCAGATCCCTGTAGGCGCAAAGCTCGACGCCTCCAGAGTCGGTATGGTTCCCTTGGTCATCGATTCAATCAAGCTTCGGTGGAAACTAACCAATACCCTTGTCAACAGCGTCCTGCCGAATCGGCACCACCATCGCAACCAATGCGCTTCTCGAGCACAAAGGTGTCAAGTTTGCGTTTGCTACTACTGAGGGTGAGCATCTCTTCTCGCTAGAGAAAGCAGAATGAAGACCCAAAGTATCCGACTAACCACACACAGGCTTCAAAGATGTCTGCGTCATCGGAGACCAGACCCGGCCGAAGCTCTTCGCACTTCAAGTCGAAAAAGCCAAGGCTCTCCACGATAAGGTCATTGAGATCGATGAGCGCATCACCATCGAGGATTACGACCTGAACCCGTACCCCACTGACAAGAACGCCGCCATCACCGACCCTCAACTAGTTCGCACAGCCAGTGGCGAGATCATTCGCATTCTGAAAGAAATCGAGACCGATAAAGTTCGGCAACAGCTTCAGACCCTTCGTGATGAAGGATATGAATCTATCGCCATCTCTTTTATGCACTCTTACTTGTACCCGGATCACGAACAGACCGTTGCCTCTCTCGCCCGAGAGGTTGGCTTTAGATACGTCTCCACCTCCCACGAGACAAGCCCAACGATCAAGTACCTCCGCCGGAGCACATCAGTCTGTTCCGAGGCATATCTCTACCCTGTGGTCCGTCAGTATGTTCAAGACTTTGAGTCTGGCTTCGATAAGCTCCCCAAGCGGCTGGAGTTTATGTGTTCAGACGGCGGTCTCAAGGAATCGTCCAAGTTCAAGGGCAACGAAGCTCTCCTGAGTGGACCGGCAGGAGGTGTCGTCGGCATCGTCAAATCATGCTACGATGGATCTAACCCTCTCATCGGCTTCGACATGGGAGGCACGAGCACTGACGTTTGCCGTTACGATGGTAAATATGACTTCCTCATGGAGTCGCGTATTGCTGATCGCACCCTCAACGTCCCCATGCTCAACATCCAGACCGTAGCTGCTGGTGGCGGCTCCATCTTGTTTGCTCGGAATGGGCTACTTGTCGTCGGCCCTGAGAGCGCCGGCGCTTTCCCCGGACCAGCATGCTATCGCAATGGGGGACCCTTGACCGTTACTGATGCAAACCTCTTCCTGGGAAGGCTGGATATTTCTGCTTTCCCTGCGGTATTTGGCAAAGACGCTAAGCAACCTCTCGATATAGAGGTAGTTAAGGTGAAGTTTAGGGAAATCACAGACGACTTCAACGAGCAGACGGGTCAAAGCTTGACACTGGAAGAGGTGGCCTCTGGGTTCCTCGACGTAGCCAACGAAACCATGAGTCGTCCTATTCGGAATGCCACAGGCAAGTCATATCATTCTATGGCCCCCATTATGCTTACTTACACCTTTCTAGAAGCACGAGGTTATGCACCTGAGAAGCACAACCTGGTCAGTTTCGGTGGAGCAGGAGGCCGTAAGTTCCCTCTAACATGAGAAGATTGTTCATCCACTAAGTTTAAACCTATAGAGCATGCCTGTTCCATCGCAAACAAGCTTGGTATCCATCGCATTCTCATCCACAAGTGGTCTTCCCTCTTGTCAGCCTACGGCATCTCGCAAGCACAACTTCAGTTTGACTCATCTGAGCCATTCGCCGGACAATTCTCCCTCTCTGAGCTACCTCGCATCCGCGAACGCATCGAACATCTGAAGCAAAAGGTCCGCGACGAGCTCGTGGCACAGGGCGCCAGCAACAAGTCCATCCAGTACGACGAGTCTCTCAGCCTGCGCTACTTTGGCACGGACACGAACCTTGCCATCCTCCGTCCAGACAATGAGGACTATGGTGCAGCCTTTGTTAGCGAGCATATGCGAGAGTTCGCCTTTGTCCTGGATCGTGACATCATCATCGACTCGATCCAGGTTCGCGGTACTGGAAACGCCGGAGTGGTCGCCGAAACGACACCCCCGACTCGAGCCTTGGATAAGGCCAAGGTTGACTCCAAGACAAGCACGCCAACCAAGACACAGCAGATCTACTTTGGCCGAGCTTGGATGGATGCCGGAATCTACCGACTGGAGGAAATCGAGAAGGGCAGTGTCATCAACGGCCCGGCCTTGATCCTCGACGCAACCCAGACCATTGTCATTGAACCGGACTTTACAGCATATGTGCTACCCGAGCACGTTGTCCTGGAGAAGATGGCACACGACCAAGCAACCGCCGAGCGAGAGACGGTTGATGATGACTTCAGCCCTATCCAGCTGTCTGTCTTTGCCCACCGCTTCATGTCTATTGCAGAGCAGATGGGTAATACATTGCAGCGAACGTCTATCTCAACCAGCATCAGAGAAAGATTAGACTTTTCCTGTGCTCTATTTTCTCCCGATGGAAAGCTCGTGGCTAATGCGCCGCATATTCCTATTCATCTTGGAAGCATGCAGATGGCCATCCAGGCACAGCATAAGTTCTGGGAGGGTAGGCTGCATGATGGTGATGTCCTCATGACCAACCATCCCGAGTGGGGTGGAACCCATCTTCCTGATGTGACTGTCGTGACTCCAGTCTTTATTAACAACGAGATTGCTTTCTACACGGCCAGTCGGGGCCATCATACCGATATTGGTACGTATCATCCCCTCTTGTCCTATCTCATATGGATCGTCACTGATGAACTTCTCGCAGGCGGCAAGGGCATCACATCCATGATGCCAGACTCCAAGGAGTTGTGGGAGGAGGGACTCAACGTCCCAGCGATGAAGATTGTCAGCCAGGGCAGGTTTCTCGAGGAAGAGGTCCGCGAGGCCTTCAATATCGCCGGCAGCTTCCCCGGGTGCAGCCCAACCCGCCGCATCCAGGATAATCTTTCGGATCTCAAAGCCCAGACATCAGCCAACCAGCGAGGTAGCACGCTCCTACACAGACTCTGCGAGGAGTTCTCGCTACCCATCGTACATAAGTACATGGCTGGCATCCAGAAGAACTCGGAAGTCGCTGTCCGGGAGTTTCTAAGAAAAGTCGCCAAGGACCACCCCGAGGGCCTAGAAGCAACCGACTTCTTCGACAACGGTACTCAGATCAAGCTCAAGATCATTATTAACCCCGAGACTGGTTCGGCCGTATTTGATTTTGACGGTACAGGTCCCCAAGGCTGGGGCAACATCAACTGCCCGATCTCGATTGCCCATTCGGCAGTTATCTACTGTCTCCGCTGTCTCATTGACATCGAGATTCCTCTCAATCAGGGATGCCTAACTCCTGTTGAGATCAAGGTACCAAAGGGATCGGTTCTAAACCCGCAGCCCTCGGTTGCCATCTGCGGCAGCACCCTCGCCAGCCAGCGTGTCATTGACACCATCCTCCGAGCTTTCCACTGTGTCGCTGCATTCCAAGGCTGCGCGAGTAGCTTCGGCTGGGGCATGGGTGGCCGAGACCCGGATACTGGCGAGATCAAGGCGGGGTGGAATTACGGAGAGTCCATCGGCGGCGGCACCGGAGCCGGTCCAGGCTGGCACGGCGAGTCAGCCGTCCACGTGCACTCGACCAACACACGCATGACAGACGCTGAAGTCATCGAGAAGCGCACCCCCGTTATCGTCCGCCGCCACGAAGTCCGCCGTGGTACGGGTGGCCAGGGCAAGTGGAATGGTGGCGACGGTGTCCTGCGAGAAATCGAGGCTCGAATTCCGCTAAAGTCTAGCATCCTGAGCGAGCGGCGGACATTCCCCCCTTACGGGATGGAAGGCGGCAACCCCGGCAGCTGTGGCCAGAATTTTGTCTTTCGACACAATAGCGAGGGAGGCATTGATAAGATCAGTCTGGGTGGACAAGCTGTTGTAAACTTGAGGCCTGGAGAGAGGATGCAGATTAATACCCCTGGTGGAGGCGGTTGGGGTGTTCCGGAGTGATGGAGGAGTTGTTTCAGATGGATTGGAAGTCATGACTCCCTGAGTAAACGAGTTGGGTTTTTGAACACGATAGAATGAATTGATTGTTTTCTTTCTATTACTTCTTTCGTATATAGCTTCCGTCTTTGTGTTGCTGTTTGGTTGCTCCTTTCCAAAGAGCCTCGACAATAATGGCCAAAGGAACATGGTCTGCAATTGACGATACCAAATTGTGAGCAACAGCTGTTATGCACCGATTAAGCATACGAAGGAGCATCATCAAGAGCCTTGTTTTTCTACAAAGGAAACCAGTAGAAGTCGGCTTTACCTCTCGCCACAGGGAGAGGCGTCACATAGCACCGTTTCTTGCAACAGATGAATTCTTCTATCTCAAGCGAATGATTGTCGTAGGATTAGATTACCCATACACAGTCTTGTAGTTATGAGTTATCAGTATGACCCTAGATTGTGAAATAGAAATTGACTCGCATTCCCAGATACTGTCGTACTGGGAGCTTCACCCATGTCTCAGCTCTGTTTTGTCCGGCAGCCAGGTGATGAGGAGGTCGCTAGAAGCCTGCCATATCCGGTAAGCCCTAGTCTAACAATAGAGGGTTGAAGTGCTAGGCTGAGAAAGGCAAGTTTGGCCCCTGTATCTCCGTTGCCTCTTCTGGAGAAGAAACAGGAAGGATCTCCGACCGCATTTCGCTTGACGGTAGCTCCACATACTGATAACGGCAGGTCACTTGATGATCTCGGAGTTGAACGGCTATCATCTGATTGATAACCATGTTTCTAAACACAGGATGGAAGCGTTTATTATCGATAGTGTTGGCCTTGGAGATCGTCTTGTCCCGATTCTCGCCGTTAAAATCATCACCGAGATCTTTGTCTTTCACAAACCGCCTCTTCAGCATCAACCTCTTATCTCTTATTGTCTCCGGGCGAACTTACCAGATAATAGCCCTGCCACCATGGACGAAGACAAAATCCTCGAGGTGCGAGGTCCAGGGCCAAACCTTTCCTTCAGGATGAAGCTGCTTCACGCGGAAAACCCAGACATCGTTGAGGGCATGCTGGGTATTCTCCCCTGGGAAAGCTTTCTTCTCCATGTTGTTGTCGCTGGAGAAACAATCTACATGCCCGCTCCGAGCATTTCCCTCAAGGCCAAGAACATGGTCCCACGAGACCCTGGAGTTGTCTATTTCAACACTACAAGCCAGTCCATTTGCTTCTGCTATGGTGTTGTTACCGAGAGAACACTGGTCAACCAGTTTGCGCAAGTCCTTGAGGAGGATTTACCCAGACTCGTCCGGCTAGGGAAAGTTGTATTCGAGCAGAATATTAGCTGCAAGATTCCGAAGATTGTTCCAGCTACAGTGGCTTTGCCTGGGACACATGGCTCTCGAGTCCCTTCCCAAAGAGAACCACCACCCATACCAGACAATGAAGATGACGCCGCGACAAGTTGGAAGGCAGTCAAAGCTGTCATTGATGCGGAAATCGCTCGGCTAAGACTTCCAGAAGAACCAGATGACATCAAACTGATCTGGTTAGGTGCTGTGCAGAGCAGAGCTGGTGGAGAAAGTAGTCCCTATCAGACATTTGTATTCCTCCAGGGATTTCTGTCTACACTAGGGCCACACGTTTTCTCGCGTCTTCTCGCCGTATCCAGTTATCCGGAAATGACTACCACGCTCATGGTCCGCCAGACGCGAGAGTTCCTGCTTGAGACATTCAACCACTTTGACTTTCTGGCGGACCTGGGCCTCACGAGGACCAGGGACGTAGGGAAACTATACGCCACGGGGTTGGAAGATGTAAAGACGCTCGACGACTATCGATCTCTGACGGACTCGATGCGCACCATGATACAACTTCTGTACAGATGGGTACACCTTGTGTTTCCTTGGTTTGTCAAGGACCAGTTTCAATCTCGTTCACGGGAGGAAGTCAAGAGTTTGCCAAAAATGGAGGTTTATTTGGAATAAAGATTAGATGTCTAGTCAAATACAACAAACGTGGGAGGCATCTCATTGGGCATGAATCAAGGCAATTACCTGCTACTAGGCGGCTTTATGCGCTATCTATCTGCCTTTTAGCTCAGTTATCCTATGAAGGGCTGGAATTTAATTTTATAAAAACATAGTATCAAGATATTATCCTTTACTACAACGCCTAAATACACACAGGGTTATTCAATCTGCCCTCTGCCCTCTGCCCTACACGAGACCGTCCACAATGCTTACAATCTCTGCCCTTGACATTTTGAATTGTGCTGACCAAGCCTTCCATTCCGTCTGAATTATTAACAGCTGTATCTCCAGAGTGGGTGGATATCAGGCTTGTCCGTCGACGACTGAGGGATCAGTTGTTTCCGTCTGGGCAGCGTAGGGCTGTAGCTCCAGCTTGGCGCTTGGATCCTTGCAGAGTCGAAAGGTGTTCCATCGTTGTTAGGACCAGGAGTTTCGATTCCTGTGGGAACTTCGGTAATTGTCTCGAGGAATTGGCCCTTAGTTCGAGGAGGTGTCATTGCCTCCAGTCTTGCTTGATAGTTCGTCGTGTCGACGGATGAGGCGTGCCATCTGTCGAAGGCATCTTCGCTAGATCGGTGTAAGATTGGCTCGGTCAAAAATGGCCATCGGGCCTCGTTTGTAGTGAGCTGCTTCTTGGACGTGGCAGAGTACATCGCATCAGCAAGTTGAACCTTGGAGGTGACAGTTCCGGACCTAGGGTGTCCACCGATGGAAGGACAGGGGTTTCTGGATCCCGTTGAGTTCACGGCCGAAATAGGAGCCTCTCCAGGGGCGATCTGGCTATAACGGAGAGACTTGATACTTGATTTGCCGGGGAAGCAAGGTGAGTGATGGTCACCTATAAGTGTGAGAAGCGAGAAGTGAACAAGAAGAAATCCGGTTTGGAGAGCAAATCCGGTGCCTAGGGCAACGCAGACGCCGACAAGCAAGTCTTCCGTACTCGCCCCGAGTAGTTTCTCGTCCTTGGCGAAGGTTGATTTGCTAAATTGCGTGAGAGAAGCCACTGTTATAACAGTAGCAGAGAGAATAGCCAAGACGTATATGGCATTGTAGATCCGGAGGTTCTTGATTAGCCATTGCCGGATTAGATCTGAAAAACATGCCGAAATAAACCAAGTAAGGGCGGCGAGAATAATGGCCTCAAGAGCGACTGAGACTCGCGAGAGGATCTGACCACTTGATTCCGGAGGAGTACGAAGGGCGAGGATAACAAAAACACCCATGATGGCTGTTGTTGATATCAAGGCTAAAAAGGCCATGAACAAGTAAATGGCGCGGCGCATTGTCTTTAGAGAGCGTAAGCAAGGAGGTTTTGTTGGGTTTAATCCGAAGAAGAAGCAGTTTAGAGACGAACCTTACACCTAAAAAGCACCAATTTTTAGAAGTGGATGAATATGGGCTGACCGCTATGGCTATGCGTAACCGGGCGTAAAGCAGCCTTGTCGGTGACTTCCGCGTGGCAAACTCAAGTGCAATGGTACGAGTCGAAGCCCGACCCTTGATGGGATAAATGAGCGAACAGAGAGTTATGATTCGAAATGTGGATGGTGATACGATGAGTGTATGCTGAAGAGATACAGTAAGTTCTTTGCTGGGTGTCGTGGTCTCAGTGATACTGCCTGGATCTCTTAGTGATGGTTGGTTTCAGCATGGTAGACTCGACCGCAAAAGTTGGAAGTTTAGACAGGACCAGCCTATGTCTAGGTTGGCTAACAAATGAATGACTTATAAGTGGGGTGAAAAGGGATGAGAGGCTCTGGATTAACACTATGAAAACGGTTGCCAATCCTAGTGGTGGTAAACACAGAGCGAGAGAAGTCAAGCTATTATAGCCATGCTCCAAAGGGATGGTTTTGGCAGCTTCATTCTTGTGCGGTCAAAAAAGGAGATCCAAACTCCAGGAGGAATTCCTGAACAGGTTGGTTGCTTCAGGGACACAGGGCTGCTATGGTGAGAGTTCGGATACGAATTCATCGATGAACCAGGTATGGCATGAGGGAATCATTGGCGCCCGCAGTGTGGAGATTGTGTTGCACCATCTCCAGGTCTTCTCGATGAGTCTGCAAGTTGATCTAACGGCGGTACCAGTTGTGGCTATGGACCATATCTCAGGGGTACATTCTGGATTGTCCAATGAGCGTGTAATATCAGCATTGGGTTTAATTAGACCTTGATCGTTGTTCCGTACCTTACCTTCTCCCACTTGCGCTGTGGTTGGGAGAACCGCTCAACGGGTAATGTAATGGGCCTGGTATTGAGATTTAGTGGCAGAAGCCGTGACGAATGCTTATTCTGAGGTAAACATCCGCTGTCTTGGTAACCTTCCTGCATGGCAGCTCATGAGAAACAGAAACAGAAACAATGGGAGGGATGGCGTCGCGCGGAAACTGTCCAACGCATGTCAACCGACACCGGTCGTCGTCTCCAATGATGAGGATCGTCGAAGAAAGTACGGACCGCCTTGTTCTTGCGTGGTCCACTACGCAAGCCCAGGCCTTTCACCAACCATGTCACAGCGTACCTGCGGTTATCATCACACCCCCCTTAATTTCAAGGCCGTATTCTTCTTCTTCGGCTGCAGTTCAGCTGCTTGGTGAGAGAATCCAGTTCTTTCACATGTTTCGTTGCCAGCCCCTGAGCCCCAATTGTGCCCAAAAAGCCTTTCTATGACTCTCATGAATCTTCCTTTCCTACTCTTCCATCTATTCCCCACCCCCTTGTCATCCGGCTCGGGTCTTCTCTCAAGTTCACGCCGTACTTTAGTAGAAGACCAGCAGGCAAAACGTGATGCGTATCTATCTGAGTTTCAGGAACAGGAGCCTTGTGAAGCCGTCCTGACTTAGTGGAACATGGAGCATTGCTAAGAATGGACATGGCGAGGCTTGAGGGTTGTTGATTGAACTGAGCCTGGATGGCCACAAGACCCAGATGAACGAAGCTCCCAAGGGCGTGTACGCAATGCCAGAAGCACCATTGTAAATGTTCTCAAGGGACGCCGCCAGAGAGGAACATCAAGATACTTGAAGAAACGAAAGCAAGGCTCTGTTGGCCACATATGCCCTTCACTTACACGGACAGCTTTTATGAGACATGGGCTGATCGTGGTTCCAAATCTTGGGGTGAGGGGAGAGGATGTGGAAAAGTAGGGTTAAGTGAAAACAAAGCCACATGCATTAAATACCCTGTCTCAGATGTGTTGGCTGAGACATCAGTGTCCACATGAAGCTGAACAACCTCATTAGCCGGGTACTTTGAGCTGAAAGAGGAGGTATTGCAGGTATCTGGTATCACGACACTACGTCAATAATCAAGCCACTCGTTTTCTTCACACTTGGTAAGCGCTCATACCCAGTTAGCCGTGTGGATATATCTGCTCTAACGCTTTCCCTCGGCCGTTTCACGGCCAAAGATGATCCAGCATAGCTGAGACTGCCAGTACTTCCACGGAGAAGAAGTCGAGGGGCCTTTGCATGGATTGAGACAGAAGGACATGACTCAAATTACCTGCAGACACGCCATTATTCTTTCGACTTCCTTGTTGGCTGACGCGTCTGCACGCTCTCTCTTCATGGAGGAGGCGCCGTGTGGGTTGTCGTGATGCACCAGAGTGGAACCGTGTCGCCCTCAGCAGCCGACCATCTTCATGCTCTCCCCTCTTCCCACTAATTCCTCAAAAATGTCTAATGAAGGCCTCATATTGTGTGAGTTGAGACTTGCTACCCAAACTTGGGCTGCAGAACGAACCAGCCCCCCTAGAAAGAGCCAGGGAGGTTGGGGGTTGTTAGTCTGCTGTCATTCAAGTAAAGTTGTGTGGTTGTGGATAGGAGGAATAGCTACGTAGTTAGTACTTCGTATGATAAGCGAGGTGTGTAGTGTTACCCACTTTTTGAAACACGGATCTTGAGTATACCAGTCGGGACCGAGTGTCATCTGCCCTCCCCGATCTACTACTGCATGCTGGATGGATGTGCGCAACTCACCTGGAGAGGAATACAGGCGTGATGTTTATCCCGGCGGAGGATGTGCTTCGGGCTTAAACGCGTCTATTTCTCCCAGGTCTTGTCATTCTGGATGCATACCTACCTCGGGGATCTGAGGGCGCGGTCCGATGATACGAAATAAGGCATTGTTGTAGGGCGTGGGGAAAGGACCGAGAAGTATGACTGGTCATATCTGCACACTCTCCCCCGCCCCTGTCGGGCACCTGCATCTCCGGCTTTTCATGTGATTACACTGGTTTTGATCCTGGAGCCCGCTCAGGTCCGCGTGCTTCTTCGCCTGATGTTTTACTCCTACCGTAGCTAAGGAGTCTGGGGCCAGCCCAACGGCAATGCTTGGCATATGACCTTTCTGGAAGCCACAGTGAGAGATGCCGTGTCATCAGCTGAAAGGTATGATAGCCCTGTGCTGGGTGGAGAAGACGGAAAGGTGCTTCTTTTAGATTGTCAGTGATGAAGGGTAGGTAGCTAGCCCCGTTACAGACAATGAATGGGAACTGGGACAGGTCAATGGATGGGCCAACGAGTTCGCACTTGTCAAATGCTCGTACATCTGCCAACCGACCTCACGAACCGGACTATATGGAAGACCAGAGATGTTAAGAACATAAATACACACGAGCTCTATAAGTTGCCACATGTCGCTTCAACAAATTAGCTAATGAAGTAACGAAAAGAGGCCGTGACAAGGCTGGGTTGAATAGTGGTTGCTGGTTAGCGCTGACGGTAAACAAACTCGTTCTATCCCTGATCAATAAAGTGACGTCTCTTTGTGCGTATCAACGTCGTTGGCTGCTCCCTTAGCTCTCATGGCTCTCTGACTGTTTGATCAGATCCACCATCTTGTCTGTCGGTTATCCCGGCTTCAACTATGATAAAGAACACATTTCCAGCACATCATAGCATCATATCCCAATGCTAACACAGTGGATCAGATCTACCAAGTCACTAATCTAACCCTTGGAGATTATCTTACGACAACAGATTCGTCGCGGGAAATACTTTATTATCTGGTTCGCAAAGCTTGACTAAACAATATGCTTCCTTTCCTCCCCGGTGGTTAGTCTATCATGTCCATGTATTATGGGAGTCTAAGTCCCAGACACTGCATCCTCACTTGCCATACACATTCTAACCAAGTTATCGAGCCATCTACCGTCTTTACAGAAGTGACTATACCTGAGATGCTGCTTTTGGTGATCTGCACGGTAAAATCTCTTGGCCAAGTCACACTCGTGAAACTTGTGTGCCTCATGTACATGCTTGATTCTCTCTGCCCATTCTTCATCCGTCACATACCATTCCGTGCATCCACCTCCGGAACGCGAGAATTCAGCGCCGCAGTAGGTACATACATCTACCTGGCCAGGTCGCTCCCATGAATTATAGAAAAGCTGATTGTATTCCAAGAGATTTGCGCACGACCATGACTGAGTTCGTATGTGCATGCTGTTCTGGTGGCGTAGACACTCATTCTTGTTCTTGAATCGGCTTGTGCAGAAGGGGCATTTATATCGCTTCTTAGTCTCGTGTGCCCTAGATTCCAGTAAGTATCATATTCTCTGCAGACATCATCTCGACCTTTTGCCTCACGAGAGGCAGCAGAGCACCGGCTAGCTATTCTGTAAATACGACTCAACTTACGCCAGTTCTTGGGCTGTCCTAAAGATCTGCGGCCTTTTGATGCAACACTGGCAGCTGAAAAGGACAGGTGCCGTAGTTCGTTGGGGTTGATTTAACCTCCATTTAATCATCCCCGTTGCGGCCTTGGGTATCGATCGGCTAGGGAGTGGGCTGATGTTGGCGGAAAGTGATATTGGGGTAATAGGAACGATGCCATCGTGCTGTGCTCGATCGAGAAGGGGAAATGCCTGCCAGCTAGGTTGGCTGTCGGCGGCTTGGGCGTCGGAAAAAGATGGGCTCTTGGATGATCTCATCTGCCTCCGGCGGGTGTTGTAAAGGTTCCTTCTTGAGGAGACGGGGGTGGCATGGTCTTTGTTGTTGACCCAATGAATTCTTGGGGATGGATCCAGCCTACAACTGCCATTGATGACTGGGTCTTGATATGAGGAATCATGAGGTAGCATCCCAGTCCGAGTTGAAGATTCTTGAATGCCTGCTTGAACGAGACGCTGGGAGCTCCTGGGTGTTTGGGAGAAACCATGGTCGACCAAAAATCCGGTAGCGTGCTGACTTGTTAAACTGCTCACTTGCAGCCCAGGCTTCGAACGGTTCGATAATGCGATTAAATCCAGCTTTCGCTTCAGGGCCTCACCATATAGTGGTGCACTGGATTGAAACCTGAAGTTTTCGTGTTGCAGGCCGAATCCTACACGGCGTAAAAGGTGCAGAGGCCTGCTCGATTGGCTTCTATTAGTTGGAGTTTGCGCGGCACGGCGGAAAATGTTTTGTGATGATGGCCCAATCTTATCGTCAGGGCTGTCGCAGGATGCGGTGGTACCCAACAACAAGTAGGTCGCATACCAGCCAGCTTGACCATGGTTCGTGGCAGAGATGAACTCGGGCGGCGGAGTATTGCCTACATACTCACGAATGGAGGCTGCTGTGACATCTGAATGGGATCTGGCATCTTGCACCTGAATCGAGTCAGACAACTGCTAGAGACGTGTTGAGTGTGTAATAAGACCACGATATCCAGCTCTGATTGTACATACTGGAAAGGGAGGTGTCATGGTTCGGTTTGCAAGTCAAGAAGATTGTGAGACAAGTAAGAAAACAACAAAGCATCCTGCCTCAGTCGCTTGCTTTGAGACTTCTTTTTCACGGGATAATAAATATACTACATATGGAACTCGACAATGGCACCCAAGTGCATAAGCCCCTCTAACTTGGTGTTGTATACTCCTACGACGTAAGAGGGAAGATTGGCGCATGGAACATGCCTGGTCATCCTCCTGCGCCCAGCCTGATTACAGGGCGTAGCTCCAACCGCAGCAGGGCTAGAAGCTAAATACAGCCATGTCGACACTGGACTCACTTGGGAAGGTGTAAAGTTGCTGCCAGAGCCATGCCATGCCTGTTTCGTCGGTGGTCTAGATGAATTGCCGAATATGGGTTGGTTACACGTCCTTTTGTCCATTGCAGCATCTTAAAAGGCCTGGAGATTGGACCCCTAGCATACCATGCACATGCACGCGAGCGCCACCACCGAAACGAACGGAATTCAGCTGAGGCTTGCTCTGCCATCTGGAGGGAAGTTGGCTGTCTTAAGCGACACCGTACCACATCCCTGCTGAGCTGAAATGTCAAGACCGATTCACCAAACAACGGGGGTGTTAACACGAAAAAGAAAAACCTTGAGAAGGCTACCTAACTCAAACTTGACTCGATCAAATAGAGTCCCACGAGCGATAAACATCTATGTGTGTCCTTGATTTGCTTGCCTTTGGTTCACAAGACTAACAGTGAGATAACATTGGCATTGCTATTACAAGTCTTATTAGTGAAGTTGAACGCCGGAACAGGCTCTTCCCCAATGCCAGATGAACCCCTTCATTGGGTCAATCAAATGATGGGTTGACCAGAAAGATGTGCTGGTTCGTACGTATCATATCGAGTACGATAACAACATTAACTGATTGTCGAGAATGGCTAGTTCAGCCATGATGTACTAAAATCTCGGTATGCAACCAAAACCTTTAAATGAGTCGAGATGGCATCATACAGAACTCGAGGCCGGCCACATCCGACCTTGATGAAGTGGACCCTCGGAACCCCCGCGCACACCACCCTGCATGGGTCAACTCACAACTAAGCTAAGCAGCACTCTTTCAATTCAAAGGGCCGAAAGGAAATAGTAGCATGTTAACAAATTTCATTGAGACTCTCTCAGCTATCAGATAGTCCTGTAGCAATAGTGAGCACCTGCTGGTAATCCCTCCCTGGTGGAGTGGTGGGACAGATCGCCCATGTGGTGGTATCATTGATCATTGGCCGGGTAAGCCAGTTCAGGAACAGAGTTTCTTTAGGAAGTGTCCGTTTGGAAAGTCAATTCAGTTTCCCAGGCATTCGTCACATCAATTTTGCAAGGGGAGGATATTGTAGTTTCTCGAAATACGGTACTGGCGTTGAGGCGTTTGCCCTTCGTAGTTACAGAACTTGTTGAGGTTGGTCAAGGTGAGCTTGGTTACGCGAGCCCGCTCCGGATTCCACTCTCAATGCATCATGTAAATGAATCAGCTCTCAAATTTGGTCTGCTTCTTAAATCCATCATATACTAACTGATTGTATTTCCAACGTGCAAACCCCCCCCCCCAAGTCTCTCTACCACCTCCCGAGTCGAATTACTCATTACTCTCCTTCAATAACTCATCAACATGTCCCAGGTGGCAGGAAAGGGCGTGCCGCTATTCTGTCTCATCATTGTGCTTTTGGTACTGTCATGGCCAATCCTCATCGCACGCATGGTAGTTCGAAGGCGGATTAAGAGCGTCGGTTTGGACGATTGGCTCATGTGCGTTGGTGTGGTGAGTCCAGCTCTCTCGCTCTCGACTGTTGAGGAATAGACTACTGATGCAATGTGAGGGCGATAGGTACTCTTTACCGTGATATGTGGTTTGCTCCTGGCATGTTGCTACCACGGCTCTGGGCAATATGCAAAGGACCTAACCCCCAGTGATGTCATGCAAGGGACCAAGGTGATTCACCCACTCGGGCGACAAAGCGAGCATACCAGCAAGCTAACCGTTCTCCAAACAGTTGTGGTTCATCGGGCAATTATTCTACCCATTTTCTTTGGCCCCGGTCAAGATAAGTATCTGTGTCACCCTTCTAAGGGTTGAAAAGTATCGGCGAGGAATTGTATGGACTGTTTGGGCTGTGATATTGTTGTCGATCGCATCTGCCATCATATATATCGCGTCCACGGCCACAATTTGTCAACCTATTACCGCGCTTTGGAGCGAGACGACCACGGGTTCCTGCGACGTACAGCTCAACAGAAAGATCGGCTTTTATATCTCAATCACGGCTATTGTGACAGACTGGACACTGGGTATACTCCCTGCAATTCTACTATGGAATATCCAGATGGAGTTCCTGATAAAGCTGTCTATTATTCTAGTGCTGAGCCTTAGTGCCGTGTAAGTCAAACGAGCTGTCTTCCAAAACTGCCTCTGACATTGGGTTTAGTGCAAGTTCTGCCACCATTGCCCGGCTTTGCTATGTTTCGCTGCAAGACAAACCCGGCGAGTTCCTGTTGAGCACAGCGTCGATTGGATTCTGGGCGTTGCTAGAAGAAGGGATTGGCATCATGGCGGGATCAATGCCAGCCCTGCGGCCACTGTTTAACCTCTCTCGGCTCAGCCGCCGTACCCACGCCGTCGACGGTAGGTACCGTCAGTGGGATGCCGACGGGTGTCAACGAAACAGTGAGCCAAGTTTCCGGACAAACCAACATGCAGAGAACGTTGAGTTAAAGATATTGCGACCCGGAATGGAAGTCCAGGTGGAGTGTGAGACCAGGAACAAGATACGGCAAAGTAGGCATGATGATGGAGATAGCCAGATGGGCATCATGGAGGAGACCGAGGTTACCATGGTGGATGTCCATTCTATTGCATCAAACTACATGACACAACAAACATAGAAAGATGTAATGTAAGATGAAGTTCAATTTAATGACATACAAGTTCCATATCTCAAAAAGAAAAAGACGAAAACAATTAAAACTTGGGATAATCAATCCACTCATCAACCGATGCAAAACTCCAGATCATATTCTACGTAATTATGCTCCTCTTGATACTGTTCTACTCTACCAAGTATTTAACACTCATAATGGACCGATTCCTATTCTGTTGAACCATACCCTCTCTCCCAGGAGTTGACGCACCACTGGAGGTTTTCTGACTTGCGGGTGATCTCTCTACAATATCCTCTAAAGGGCTTCGTTGCAGAGGTAGCCTATGATTCTTCCGCAGCTCCTCCGAAGTTATGCAGCGCCGTTGTTCAGTGACTTGTCCTGTACCATCCGTCCCTAGACCATCATAGGAACAGAATAGGTCCTTGCAGAATCGAATAGATACACAGTGGTTGACTGGAGCGTGAGTATTTGGGAGCTGGCAAGTCGAGGGAGGGGATCGCGGAGTCTGACGAAATGCGGGAGTATCTGGCGCCAGCGAGGTTGACGAAGAGACTAGCTGAAAACTGCATTCTCGCATCAACCTGGCGCAGCTCCAGCACTTACCGCCAGGATCGCTCCCATAGCCGCCGCACCTGATCTATAGATAATTAGTCACCCGTATCGTCAGGTAAGTCTTCTACGCCGACCTTTCTATTGCGACAAGCCTGGCATGCAATTGAAGCACGCTTCCGGGACGCTCCTTTCTTCACCAGGGGAGGGTTTCCAGGCCTAACCTGGGGAATCTCGTAAACGCCGCCAGTGGAGTGGCTGTAGATCTGGTGACTAACTGACGGTGGGGGTCCATATGGCAGTCGGTAGTAGGGATAAGTGCGATGAGGGTCCTGGGAGTAAGGCTCTCGCTTGTAGATAATGCGGCCATCATCGCAGTGAGCTCCTCGTAGACCCCGGTGGCGAGGAGGATGGGCTGGTGAGCGTAGGTTAGGGGATGCAGCAGGGAAGTGCAGCTGTTGGCGCTGAGGGCTACCTGGAGATTGCGTCCTGCCAGGTGGTGGATTTTCACCAATAACGTAGGGAGTCACCCATCGCAGATTGTTGGGGTAGCAGCTAACTGGCACTGCAGGCGGTGGCGGGCCGTAAACTTCCAGTCGCCAGTTACCATTGACCATGCTGTGTTGGGACGCAAGTGGCTGTTGGATGATTGAGGTTGAATGGCATCGAGCCAGATGTGTTGGACGGTGAGACGAACGAACAGGCTGCGGCGTAGAATGTGGAGGTGGACAATTCTTGGGATGGAGCAACGGTTGCACCTTGAGCGTCGCTGGAGTGGCTGAGATTCACAGACCAAAGTTACTGTCTCAGCAGAAGATTATGGCGTACGCCAGAAGTCTTGGTAACACAAAGATTCAATTCACGTGAGGCAGAAGGAAAGTCATCTCTGACGTGGACGTGAAGAGTGCGGGCGGACAGGCCGATAGTTATAGCGAGGGACGGAAGGGATCACTGATCCGTCCTCTGTTGTGGAAGCAACCAAAAACGAGGCATGGGGTCTTCGCGGGCTGTGAGTTGAGGACATGTCCTGTGGGTACTCAAGGCCGTCGTCCCCTTCTCCTGCTTTGGACGCACGGAAATACACAGCCGAGGGAGGAGAAGCGCACATTCATGAGCAAGCAAGTGAAGAGAGGTCATGCGAACCACGAGACAGGAAACATGGATGCTTGCTCAGCTGCTGTGGCAGAGCCAGCGGCACCCTGCAGCAAGCAACCAGGGAGCCAGTCATGGAGAAAACCTTACTGGACCGAACCTGGGAGGAGGAGAAGGGAGACATGTCCGTTCAGCCAGTCTCTCAATCTGTCTAGGGTGGGGTGTGCTTATGCACCCACCGTGGAGAGAGACTTGCGCAGGCCGTGCCGTGGGCTGTGTGCAATCCAGGGGGATAGTTGAGTGATGAGAGGAAGTTAATGAAACCTTCCCTGTGAGTCCTTGTCAAACATCTTAACCAACGGTCGGTTCAAAGGGCCTCGTTTATATGAAGGTGGCCAAGCCAGGAACCACCCTGGTCCTGCTCGAGAGTTGAGGGTAAATTGAAGCAAGCTCATCAACTTCTGATAGGGCTAGAAGAGTGGCCGCAATGATGTACAAGAGAACCCTGGAACGGAGCAGCTGGCTCTGGGCCGGCCAAGCCCAGACAGCAACTGCCGCCCCGCGAAAGAGCCGTGGAACGCCATGACGTGGAAAAGATGGGGGGGCATGCCCCCCTCGGTAAACAAACAGCTTGCTTTTGCATGCTCAAATTCCCATCCTTCTGGTGAGATCCTCCCCTCTTCGTCGCCCTCATCAATCCGAATTCCCGACATGTGAAGTAGTCTTGCATCCCTTATCGCTAGTGTGTGGTGGCGCCGTCTCGTGTGCATGACGGCCAGTGACACGGGTCCTGTAAGTGAGCCTGCGCACCTGAGAAGTTTCTTGGGTTGTGCCCATCTACTGCGACGAGTTCCGTCATACAAGCTGCTAAGGCCAATAAGAATTAACTACCTCTTCCCTCTGGTTTCCACAATAGCCACGATAACCGCTCTCACGAATGGCTCTTAGAAGTGGTGGGGGGTGGGCTTATGAGCGGGAATAGCAGTCGTAACACAACTGCTCGCTTAGCTCGCTTCGGGAGAATTAACTTGACACGTCACAAAATCTAAGACAACAACCATGAACAGTCAGTTTGCGTGGCATCGCAGCCGCGATCTGATGCGGCGGCTGCTTGACGTACATGTGATCCCAACCTATACCCACCCCCACGTCTGCCAGGGTCCCCAATGTCCTGTTTTACAATGGCAGCAAGGGGCTGTTGCAAGCTGCTGCTCAAGGCCGTCACAAGCAGTGCCGGTTGCAAACTGGATGTGAACCTCAGGCATTGACAATGGCTTCGCTGGCCTTTGACAACGGACTGCCGTTGGCAACTTCCCTAGTATCTAAGGGATCTAGTAGCACTGGTAGTATCTTAATTATTGCCCAGATTTATTATGTGTGTCTGATAAACTCTGTTTTTCTTGTTATGAGAATCAAGTCTGTGCATCTTGAGGCGCAAAATGTCTTGAGCCTTCATCAACGCAATACCCTCCTACTCGCTTTCAGAAACTAGGCCACTCTCACGTAGAACTTCAAGAAATTTCTTGCCTTCTTCGTTAGATCCCAGGGGATAGTCAACTGCATACGAAACCCTCTCAGGCTTGGTAACCCTTAGAAGGCAGGCCATGGGGGGTAATTCCAAGGTTGCGCTCCTCAATATCCAGATGTTTTTATCCCATACTTGTCGCAGGTTCTGCTGTCTTGATGAAGCATTAGACCGCCGGTAGGAATACTTCCAGTTGCGTTCAAGGATGTATGGCAGCAACACACCCACATATCCAATCATGACCTTAAAGCGAGGATGTCTATCAAACAAGCCGGCTACAAACAAGCGAAGAATGTGTAGACCGCTCTCATAGTGAAAAGCAGCGCACCAACCGCTTAAAGCCATGTCTACATGGCGAGGATAGGCGCCATCGTACAGCACCTTCTTCACCTCCGTGCCAAACTCGCCCATAAGTACGGTCTGAAGGCTGCTGCTGAGATTGCAGATTTTGAATCGGCCAACGTCGCTGCCATGGCAGACTTTATCCGTCAAGAGAGGATCGACTGTGACTTTATAGTTACCAGGGCCATTGATATGCAGTTCGATGAGGGACAGCAGCGTCGCCTGAAAGAAGGCTACCAGGATCTCGTGGAATCGGGCGTCGAATCAACAAAGGCCACATTCTATACCCCAGATCAACATGCGAAGCAGATCGGTCTACTAGTCAAAACAGGTTGTCAACATGAAAAATATTCATTTCTCACTCTTCCATGGCTCTCTGATGCCAAAAGGGCAAATGGCACATTCAGATATACACTGTTAAACATGTATATCCCTCTCTCGCAGCCAGAAAGATGGGACATGGCCAATCGAGACTCCACGCGGAAAAGTCCATGCCAAGCAAGTCATCATGGCCACCAACGCCCACACTGCATCACTACTTCTCGAATATGCTGACCATACCAAACCGCCAGGGCATGTACATTATGGCAGGATTCGCAGGCCACGGCATGCCGCAAGTGTTCCTATGCGCCAAGGGAATAGCCCACATGGTTTTCGATGGAGTTTCCTTCGGAAAGACAGGTACCCTCTCTTTTCAGGGAAGCAGACAAGGTTATTAGACCTGACAAACATGGCCAAGCGCCCAGTTAGTGGCAGGACTGGGATGGCGAGCATGAGGTGATGGTAGTGGTGAATTGAAGCTTAAATCGTGAGGCTCTTTGATTGGTGGTTGGAAGTTAGTTCGACGCGTTCGGGTTGTTCAAGGATCCCGAGAGCCCGTATGACAAGGGTGTTATAGCTGAGGATGTCTCTATTTCCACCACGAAACAGCAGGCTTTTAAAGATTTACAGAAAGTACATTACAAATCCCATTTTAAAATTTTGAGCCCCTATTCACGGCCGCGCGTCTAAACATGGGTAAAACGTTATCCAGCCTGTATTAGAACAATGGCCCGACTGTGTCATGTCGTAACTTCCCCACCTTCGGCCGGTGGCGCGTATAGGTTTAACGTTATTCAAGAGTTTCCGGTATAGTCTTGAGAATAACGTTAACGATTATAAATCTCTTTTTTATGAGATTCGTATAAATAGATGAAGATATCGGATCAATCCGAAAGCAACCACACCAACAAGACCCAAACAAAACACACACAATAGCGGCAATCTACAAACCTTCATCTTGGTCAACATGCTCGTTTTAATTCCTGGTATTACTGGAAATATGGGCACTCGCCTTGCTAAAGTGGCTACTGCTCGAGGCCTCTCCGTGCGAGGCCTAGGGCGTGATGCTTCCAAGGTCCCAAAAGACATCAAGCTCGAGTCCTTCGTGACGAGCACCTCTTACTACGACATCCCCGCCATCGAAAAGGCCGTTCAGGGAGTCGATGCCATCATCTGCGCCTACCAGTCGACAGACGTGCTCGTTCTTGACGGCCATCTCATCCTCCTGCGGGCTGCCGAGCGTGCAGGCGTCAACATCTTCTTCTCGGCATCTTGGAACAATGACTGGACCAAGATCAAGTTTGGAGACTTTGAGCACTATGATGCCAATATCGCTTTCCATCGCCAAGCCGCATTGACTAGCCCGATCAAGCCCGTATACATCTTCAACGGGTATTTTGACAGTCTCTTGTTCACCGTTTTCGGGCCAGGTGGGTTCGACACGACGGGTGAAGTGCCCACGCTGAAGTACTGGGGTGACGAGCCAAACCGCAAGTTCTGGTGGATAGCGCAGGAGGACGCAGCTGCTTGGACTATTGAGCTTTTATTCAACAAAGACGTGCAGGAGGGTAAAGGTGGTGTGTTCAGATTCAGGTCCGGAGAAGTCACCCTTGATGAGTTGGCGGCGGCATATCACAAAGCCACCGGTACCCCAGCCAAGGTTGTCCGCGCAGGCAGTGTGGAAGATATCGCTCAGGAAGTGCAGGCAGCACGTGCAGAGAAGGGTCCTGCTGAGTACTGGGACTACGCTGCCCAGGCTGTGGCTTTGAATGTGTCCAGAGGCGTTTGGGACATCCCTGCGGAGGAGGTTACCAATTTGGACTATGCCAAGAAGCCCACGACCTTGGAGGAATATTTGAAGAGACGGTTTGAGACGTCTTAGCGGGGTAGCCCTCAAGTGGCACCCGGGTAACTCTTGAGTTAGTTCAACTATTAGGTCAATCTACAATTTCGGCTTGTGCTACAAGCTTCTCATGTGTCAACAGGTGCCCTCACTGACTAGTCAGCCTGATTCTTACGGTCGTCACATGGCACACTTGCGAGTATAAATCATGAAATGGCTGGCCTTAGTGAAGCTTCTCACGCCTGCTCTAACCTAGGTGCAGCCTTGGCAAACCAATAACTATCAACAATTACTAATGTGGCGGGACATGAAGAATTCCACTGGGGTCCAAGATCACGAAGGCTTTTCAGCTCATGCAAGCCACGTTATTGTTTGCGTAGGCACCATGCAGCGACAGTCAGGCTGTCTGATGAATCAAGGCTACTTAAGTGAGCAGAAAGACCTTCCCAAAGCCCTACCCATATCTTCCTGACTCGATCCTCCTGTCAACCTGCCAGCGGTGTCACAATGAGCATTTTCAAGCTTGTGTGGGTGTGGGGTATCGGTTTGGTCTGTGGAGGGACTTCTCAGGCATTCTCAACGCGCACATCGGTCAATATCTTGCATGATACCGAGCCGGAGCTTCCAGAGCTTGGGCATCAACCACGTCTACAACGCGAAGATCTTGACGACCTCATTTCTGGCACTTTGACTATTACCATTGCACCTGATGCGACCTGTGGGGCCTTCGACGGCGGGCGCAGTGTCTATACATGCGGAAATAGACCCTGCACATGGGAATCAGGTGTCATCAACCGTGTATTCTGCCACTGGGAACGCATTCCTACTACCTGTCTTGATAGGACGGAAATATGTGACAAAGAGTGTTCAAGTAGTAACAAGTACTATGGACAATGGTAAGTCATGGTCTTCTCCTATGCACCCACGATCTTCTAGGTCGGTTGTCCCGGCTTCAGCTATAACCAAGAACACACTTATGCACCCACGTTTTCCTAATGTATGACTTTTGCAGTAAAGAATCTCTTTCCCCCAGTTGCGGTCTTCACTCTTTGGGCAATGGCATTTACGGTCATTACTGCGCTAAAACCAATCTGGGCGCTCCAATTGATACTCTTTGGGGTCGGAAACCTGAAGATCTCACCACGGTGGTTGTTGTCAATCGCTCTCAGGTATCGTTGGTTGTTGATGACGAAGACTCCGAGAGCACTCCCGAAAGCGAGCCTGAAAGTACCCTGGAGACTTCCTCAAGCACCGTTACCGATCCAGAGACAACCGTAACCGAAGGAAGTCAGAGCACATCACCGTCGAACGGCCCCCATAACGACCCCAATGTTGGTGCGATAGTGGGAGGTGTAGTTGGCGGCCTGGCCGTTGTCGGCTTAACGGTCGGATTTCTAGGATTCCTGTTCCTTCGTCGCCAAAGACGCCCCGAAGACACGCCATCCAACGGCCCGGCGCACAATGGTCAGCAACAGCCGTACACAACAGAGGCAAAAAGTACCCCTTTCGACAGGCTCAGACAACTTGTTGGCGGTTCAAGCCCTCCGGTGGAGCTGCAAGGTGATACAGCATCACCTATTACCCCTCGCACTGAAGAGAGGTCAGGCATGGGGAGCTGAAGTGGTTATGGATGTGGCCCTGACCGAGCAAGGGCAGATCATCATCCAAGAAACCCGGCAGCCTGAGGAACATTTGGAGAGACGATGCCAAACGTTCTGGTGGGATAATCATCCAGAGGTGCTCCGTTGATTTTCAAGTAGTTGCAATATTGCATTACCTAGTTGCTAATATCAATTCTTTCTAAAAGCTTCTCGTTAACGAGCATAAGCGTAGTTGTCATCAGTGCGACGATCTTCTGGGTCGGTTATAATAAAGAATACATTTACAGCACATCATAGCATCATATCCCTATGCTAACATAGTAGCCTTTTGTAGCCTTCCTTCTCACCACCTATGGGCTATAGGCAGTCGAAGACTCATACCTATCTACATAAAACAAAAGGTCGAGCCTCTCAAAAGCCAGGTGCCAAAGATGGAGCAGTTTACTCTGTGAGCAAGGACGGAGCCGACATGCGCACACTCATTGCCCCAGGTGTCATCAACACACCCAAGCAGCTTTGTTGTGGCAAGCAAAAAAAAACTCTACCTAGCCGATCCTGAGGGCTGGGCAATCTACCGCTGCAACTACGATGACTCTACCTTGGAAACCCTAGCGGATAACAGAAAGTCTTTCTCAGAGCAGGACAAGCAGGCGGATGTGCTGAACTGGTGTGTGAGTTACTGTCTCCCCCTCACACGAAATATGCTACCTGCATCATGGGCGGACTACCAGAGCCTATCGACTTGGAAGTCGATGAATCCGGCAATAAATTATACTGGACCGATCGAGGAGAGATTCCATCCAGCAATGCCTTGTTCATGATTCCGCTTGATGACACAAGACTTCTTATTTCGATGGACACGATCATATCGATCAAACCCCAACTGCTCACAAAGAATTTGAATGAGGCGGTTGGAGAGCAACCGCATGTTCGTCACCGACTTGGGTGGAAGAATTTATTCTTACAACATCGAGACGGGGAAGAAGAGAGTCATTTATGCTGACCATGATGGTGCGTTTACAAACATTGCAGTAGTGTAACTTGTCAAAGGTCTAGTATCAATAGGCTTCCTCTTATATTTTAAAGGTTTTTGCTGTCATCTTATGCTCTTGTATATCCACATGACGAAAGACTCCTGAGCACGATGTGAATTGAAATCCATTTGGGGGACTTATTTTCGCGAATATGCCCTCAGCTTCGTCAAGGACTTGACTCCTTTCTCTCTTCAACGGGTCGCAAGTGTTCTTATCTGCGTCTAAGTGCCAATCCCACTAATGGCATTGTGTCATAATAGCAATCAACCTTTTTAAGGATTACTACTAAAATACTAACACGACGAAAATTATTCTACTTGAGCTTTCTAGCATAGAGAAGTCTTCTTTCGGGTATTTATCCCTTCTTGGTCTTCTATTTGCTTTAGATGGAGATTGCGTTCAATAAAGCTCTGATGAGCAGTTCAAAACAAGTCCATCCCGCAAGAAAAGGTTTGAAACAAGTCAAATTAGGTCATCAACATTCCGGGCCACACAGGTGAAGCCGAAGGTGTAATGAGAACTCCCGAGAGGCTTCGGAGGCGTTAAGCTTGGGTGCAACGGGCTCACGGCCTTGCCGAGCGGTAGCGGCAGTGGTAACGCCACGCACGCGGGGGGGCGGATGAGTGCGGCCAAGACACGAATCATGGCCGTAGTTAGGCGCCCGCAAATATTAGGAAGAGGCTCTTTGGGCTGGCGCCTTTCCCGAGCGGCTTCTTCACTGAGTCGCTGATGCAGGGTTCGCTCAAGCGTCTCTTCACTACCGGCAACCTGGTACTTCCACCAATCGTCACGGAAGCTTCCATTGTTAAAATGGCAGACTGAAAGAGATTACGTGTTCATTTGTTGCAAAGATATTGCTAACTAAGAGATCCACTTAAAGATTAAGATCGACACTGCCCCGTCTTGGCTATCAGAAACTATCCCGAGCTAGCAGAACCGGTGGGCGAATATCTTCAGAAGCACGTGGGCACACGTCGTGATCTTGCACTAGACGCTGTCAAGATCCGGATGTTGCCACATGGTGATTTTATTCAGTGCCGGGTAATCTAGAAAGCGATGATACCTGCTGTTCTTATTATCCTTGAATTGACTTGACTTGACATCTGTCAAATCAAATCATAGACTTGGACCCCTGGTAGATCCTGTCAGTTGCGTGCCCAAGCTCTTCTGAACCCAATGAAAGGTAGGCCTAACCCAGAGACTCTCACTAACTGCTAGCTAATAACCAACAAGAGTTCTTAGTCAAAAGTTCTCTGTACATGAATCACCTGACTTGCGTATGGCACGAGTCAAACCCGCGGATGCGATAGCTGGAGCACCCCCACATTGTGCCCCTTGACGGGATCGACGCGGATGAGATTGAGGGGCGGTGTGATGTGCTCGCTCGCTACTCCATACCGTGCATATCCTTTGGTGGGGCCTTGAAAAAACATGAATGTTCAAGTTGGAATGGCT
Organism: Fusarium sp. NRRL 66088; assembly: GCA_013186415.1. Taxonomy (NCBI): domain Eukaryota; kingdom Fungi; phylum Ascomycota; class Sordariomycetes; order Hypocreales; family Nectriaceae; genus Fusarium; species Fusarium sp. NRRL 66088. The sequence continues at coordinate 71,765 of JABCKD010000063.1, forward strand.
TCATCAGCTAACTGCCCTCCTTGATGGCTCTGATGAATCTCTACGAATACGTCTCACCTCGATCTCTTATCTGGACGGCGCCACGGATTCCTTCACCAGCTTTTCAGTCCAAATCAGCGATGCGGACTACGGTGAGGCCCGCAGTGTCACCAGGGGTCCATTCTCGACTATCAAGAAACCAACAACCACAATGCATGATCTGCTACCCTGCGAGACCTTGACAAAACAAGAACTAAACGGCTCGGATCCGAGAAACAAGGAGTAAACATGGCATCCACGTGTGCGGCTCAATTTCCTAGTCGCCGATTCTCCTGAGACCCTTGCCCGTGGGCGGTGGGCATTGCGGAGGACTTCCCGCAGAGATGCCCCCCGCCCTCCTCCCTCAACTTTATCGAATTGAACACACACGGAACCGCTGCCATCGTAAGCCGCAATGAATTACTTTATCGTATCGGTACCGCAGTTGAAGGAATTATCGGGTTTTGTAGAAATGGAGGATGCTAGAAGAAGGCCCTTGTTCAGCGTGTTATTGTGCTACCAACAGCCTCTCTAAGCAAAGCTCGAGCCTAGGAAGATCCTTTAACTAAAAGAACTTAATTCGGAGTCTGGAGACAGGATTTTAGCTACTGTGTTCAGGACTCAGTTCTTTGACCAGAGAAGGGCCGATGTTAGCCATTTAGAACTCTCGAAAGTGGATGTCAATACTGCCGTCGAAATAGAGCAAGGGGTTCACTTGCCAACTCGTCTATCTTATCATGGCGATTCATCAGTCGCAATTACTAGTAGCGTTAGCCTCGAGACCAAGAATAGTCCCCCAACTACGGCAGAGACGGTCCCCCGGTCTAGCGGTCCAAGGAAACACCGGAACGACCACTGGTGGGAGCCAAGCCCGTCGCGGGCGGCGGCGTGTTTTTCCCAACCCGCTTTCGTGTCTCCTGAGCACTAGGGTGTTTCTCGTGTCTGATTGGTCCGGTCAGGAGCCGTCAACCAGGGGTCCTGGGTGAGGGCACTTGGACCAACTGATCTCGCGGCCGATAGAGGTCTGGTGTGCAGGAAAGGCGCTGGTTTCAGTCCTGACGGCGCATGAATGGTGAGTGTTAAGGCTTACAATGAAGCTGGCCAGTCTCCGGGCGAAAGGTTGTTTTGTAGATGCTTGAATCATCACTGTGTCTGGACTTTGTGACACGAAATGTTGACCACGGGTGGTTCGGTGTTGGTCTTGACCCTGTCAGAGTTCTGTAACTGACTGATCACTTCTTGGCGGGGGCAGTGGGTGACTCGGTCGCTATCCGGCGGACCCTGGGAAATACCCTGATAGGCGTCGTCAATCATCAGTCAAGGTATTGGTCGTGGGGGGATGGTGCAGTAGCGTGATGGATGGACTTTTTGATTTCCATGCTCATGGGCATGTTTGCATTAGGGGTCACATCATTCAAGTCTGCCTGCATTGTGCGCCCTCCCCGTCGGTGCATTCCCCATGCTTGACGAGATTACAGCGGTTCTCTTTGTACAATTTCTTCGTCCGCGGAGCCGCATGATCATGTTCCGGTGGAGGGCGGAGCCGCAACACCCGTGTCGATCACTGGAGCCGGACCAGTCAGATTGTTCGACCCTTGAACTTTGTTTGGCATGATGGATGGGCTGGGACGGTCAGGCATTTTATGCTTCTCGAGGTGAACCTTTGAAAGAGTAAGAAGAAATCTACCCCTAAAGTCGAGATAATAGTCTAGATGGAGGAGTGCCCTTCATCTCACGGATCTCATCTTCCCACGTGAGCCCGGCCGGCCGCGTGACGCCCTGACGTCAAGCTCTCAATAGATTCTTCTTCGGGCTTATGGAACAATTTGCCCACGTGTTTCGCTAGAGCCTGCTAAACCGCATCAAGACCTTGCCAAGGTCCTGGTCAGCCACCCGACCATGTGGCCCCCCGCTTTCTTGCGTTAGCAGAGCCCTATCTCGAAGCGGCTCCCCCCTATCTGAGCCATTTACCCATGTTACTTGCTTGTTGGTCCGGGGTTCAAGATGATTTCGAACGAGCTCGAATGGGCATGGTGCAGATGGCGCACGAGTAATGAGCCCTTGTAGAGAAATCCCTACCTGTTTCCTTTTATCATCCGGCCGGCCTGCTCTTGCTCTGCCGATGCAAAAAAGCAAATGTCTGTATTAAATCCACGGCAGCAGCCTACTGACGCCCAGTCACGCCCCTTGGCACATTCTTGGAAACGGCACTTCTCCACACAGTACCTACAGTCATCATGAACTTGACTACCAAGAACACCATCACCCAGACCTCGTCCCGCCTGCTGCGTACATCGGATGACGATCAACCGCATTCCAGGGTGTGTACTCACATGCAGTCTGTTGTTGTTGTTGTTATCTTGACTTGACTAACACCAAACAGGACCTCAAAGACCTCTTCTCCGCCCTCATCGTCAGCCTCCTCCCCCTCGAACCCCATCGCGTCCGCTTCGTCAAGTTCGAACACACATTCCTCTCCGAAGATGCCATCCGCAACCTCGGCAACCTCAAGCTCACACAGTCGAATCGCATGCCTGATCCCGACAACCCGACATGCAGCGTAACCTCCACCTCCACCACCACATTCTCCATGAGCAAGGACACGGCACGGTCTCTATGTCAGCGGTTTGTCGACGCCCGCTTTATCGAGGCAGCGGATGGGAAGCCTGACCAGATCTTTGCACATCGTGGAGGGGTGTGGAAGCCAACGTCCAAGGGAACTACGATATTTGACTGGTTCTGCCAAAAGAATGGTATCAACCACGATCAGCTATTCGAGCTAAGAAGCCTGATCACCGGACCTCTTCTCTACCTAGAAAGAGATGCGAAAACGGACAAGCCACACGTCGACCGCGCCACCACTGAAGTCGTCTTCTGTCGGATGATGGGCATCGACGGACGGGGGAAGAAGGGGCCTTTGGCACTTGCGAGGCAGGAATCCGCAACAGGCATCAGGTTGACACATGAGCGCAAGATCGGTGGTCGCACATACCACGATACTTGTACAGGTCTTCAGATTTCCGACTGGCTACGAGACAAGGCAACCTGCGCAGATTTGAAAGAGGCTATAAACATGGCATCGCATTTTGTGCACTATAACCTCATCGAATCGGTCGCCACAGACATGGCCTACATGAACCAATATGTGGCCTGTAAGCTCTTCCAACCCACACATCTCGCCGTCTACACCCTCTCTCAGCGTGGTCAAGACTTGATTGAGAACAGCTCCTCAAGTCGATGCTCATCGCAGGGCAAGACGGACTCGTCAACGTCAAAGGGTGGTGTCACGGAGAGCAACCGGCTCAAGCTGGAAAAGATTCTCCAAGATCCCACCCTGCGTCTACTATTCCGCGAGAACCTCCGATCAACGTATTGTGAAGAGACGTTAGCTTTCTACGAGCAAGCCGATGAGTTCATCCAAGACTCCAAGACGACACTGGAGGGTGTCAAGAAGGGGGACAAGACGGCGGACGAAAACGCCAACGAGCTCCTGTCGCAGTCACACATCATCTTCAACACGTTTCTTGCACCTGGTTCACCACGCGAGGTTAACATCAACCATCAGCTTCGTCTGAGTTTGTCTGATCGGATGACCAAGGCGCAAGCCCAGGATTCTACACAAGCCGACATGTTGAAGGAGGTGACGTCCCTTTTGGAGAGTGCGTCAAACGCCGTCTTCAAGTTGATGGCCAGCGTAAGTTTAACCCTCTCTCATCTTCGAGTTACACCATCGCTAACAAACACACAGGACTCTATTCCCAAGTTCCTTAATAACCCAGCAGCGGAGGATCAATTGGTGCAAGCAGGTGTTCGATGATAGACGGAAGACTCCAGCGATACCCATGAGATTACGGAGTGGTGTTTTTTGTTTTACAAACAGTAGATGGCACATTTTTTTAGACACTTGACATGTACACCTTTTCTTTGTCGCATACATAGTAACCACGCAAGATACGTCGCCATGACGCTCCTGGTCACGTCGCAAGGATGTAATATAGAGGACTTTTTTGGTCAATAACTTCTCAGTGAACACAACAGTGACTGTCGGTATTCGGGTTTGCGTTGAAGTCCCCCCGTCTTTTTTAGCTCTTGCTTGGGCTCGGGGTTTGCAAGCCTTGCAAGTCTAGGAGCGCCTAGGCCCTTGCAAGATATGAAGCCATGCCTTGCATCTCGGACCGACACGTATTACCCCATCCTTAAACAAAGTAGCAACATGAGAATTTGTTGGCCATTCTGCCTCCCCTCTCTTAGGAGGGGACCATGACTCGACTTTCTTGACAGACGCTATCGCCCACGATCCTTGTGTCGATCAACTTCAGAGCCACGTGTTTAGGCTACACTCAAGTCAAGGGCACGACGCTGATCAAAATCTGCCACGCGATGGAACGTTTCCAGAAATTTTCGAGCAACCCATCAATAGTCTCTCCTAGTCTCCAGGCTACGTACCCATGGAGTGGCATCGGCAGTTCTTGGCAAGGAGGGGGCAGTGGTCAATGTGCATTCAAGGATCTGCTTGTCCGCTGATCGGTCAGGTGCTTAACACTCTGCTAGACCACTATCTGCTTGTCCGCATATTTTAGCTGCGATCTGTTACTACGCTATTTCTCGAGAAAACCCTGAAAGAAAAGCGCAGCTGGCCAAGATTCTCCCACGCCAAGTAAAGTAATGTTTGTACAAAATTCCTCGGGAGCATTCACTTCCTCTCAATCTATATTACGTCTATCAGTACTTATTTGTGCCATGACGTGCGATTCCTAGGTAGTTCAATGCGATTCCCCCCTCTAGTTTTCTCTTGTCTCCTCAGGCCCGTAGACCCCTGCTTGCACCTCATGACTTCTTAAAGACAAGAAACAGTCAGCCTACACTTAGCAATCCTTTATCAGTTTTCTTTTCCTCCTTATATATGCTACGTTGGTGTCCCTAATTGATAGTTTATTCTCGTTGTGTGGTTTGTCAGGCAAAATCGCAAACATCACACGTGGGTTGCAAGGCTCATCACGTGTGCGTTGAGCAAAAGCTCGCGAAATACTCGCGCAGCTTTCAATTAAGACATAAAGCTACTGCATAGAGATGCGATCTAATTTTCTTCACTGGATAACGAATCCCATGCAGAAAATGGTCAACTTTTTGCGAGGGACAGCAGAAGGAAGAAATATGCCGTGGTCTAGGGTAGGAGATTGATAGCTCCCGAGAGCAGTGCTAAATTTAGCAGCCCCCACATTCCATCTAATCAGAGTCCTCTCACTGGTAGATCTCCCAACGCCATCCTCAACATTCAGCCTTACCGGCACATGCTGCTCCTTAAAGTGCTTTTTTGCGCCTTTCATTTCCCAGTTACGGATTGTGCATTGGTTCATTCCTTCCCGTGTTACATTGGCGAGATTCCTTCTAATCCTTTATTGGGTCTCAATAGGTTGTTCCTTACGTGAAATGAATAGTCTGACCAACCGTCTACAGCGGAGAAATGACACGGCACGTAATGGCTGAGACATACATTCGACTATCCGGCGTGATCAATGGCTCGCATCTTTGGGAGAGAAATTATATGGCGCTTCTCCCCACAAATGTCTGACAGGCTGGCGCGATGTCGGCCGGATGCTGACATCGTTGCACAAGTACAGTGGCAGATTATTGGAGTACATAATGGCGGGAATGCCACCGGGTTTTTCTTTTGTAGGTTCTGTTTTGCAGTCTTCTCTCTTCATTCCAGATTGAGGAAAGATGAGGTCGCAAAACAGCATTCTCGGCCTGTGGCTCTCCAGCCTGGCCGCCACATTGGCATCGCCACAGCCTCAACTAACATCCCTCATCGAATCGAGATCCTCCACCCTCAACTGGAAGCCATGTGACCTCGATCTCTCCGACGCCATCAAGGCTGCCATGAGGGAACGCGGATACTGCGCCACAATCGAGGTTCCATTGGACTATACCAACCCCCAATCTGACAAGACCATTGAGCTCCAGTTGATCCGCTTCAATGCTACCAAGGAGCCATTCAAGGGCAGCGTTCTGTGGAACCCTGGCGGCCCTGGCATCTCAGGCATTGAGACATTTGCTACTCTTGGTCCAGACTTTCGCGAGTGAGTATTCGGTATGAGCCAACTAAAGTGAGTCTCGCTGACGTCTCTATCAAAGTATTATCGGTGGCCACCACCATGCGATTTCTTTTGATCCTCGGTAGGTTTATAAACCCATTCATCCCCTTAATAATTCGCTGACATGGAAAAGCGGTGTCGGCCGAACTATCCCTTTCTCATGCCGCCCCCAAAATACCCCTGCCAAGGTGACGCGTCGAGGAGATAGTAGCCTGCCTCAAGCCGACCTTTGGCCCTATATCAAGAATCAGAAGTGGGCTGAGCTCTCGGCCATTGCCGATGCTTGCTATGCGACTCAGAAGGAGTACGGTCGCTACATCAGCACCGCCTTTGTGGCTCGTGACATGATGAAGATTGTTGATGCTCTCGGCGAGGATGGCAAGTTGAGATACTGGGGAATCTCATACGGTACTATCCTTGGCCAGGTCTTTGCCTCTCTGTTTCCCGACAAGATTGGTCGACTGCTGCTCGACTCCAATTCTCTTGCCGACTCGTATCTGACAGCCACTGGAGTTGGTGGCCCTCGCGATGCAGAAAAGTCTTTGATGTACATGTTCGCCGAATGTGTCAAGGTTGGACCCAAGACTTGCCGACTTGCCAACTACGCTGGTCGCCGTACAACCGTTCAAGATCTGCGAGAAGCCGTCGAGGACCTCTTTCAGAAGCTGACTGAGATGAGAAGCCTCCCAGCTGGTCTCTCGAAGGAGGAATACCCATACGGAGGCAACTCCATCCTGGCGCGGCTCAAGTTACTCATCATTGAAGGCCTGTCAAGTCCGGGTGGGTACCCCAAGGTGGCGATAATGCTATCTCAAGCCCTTAACGGTCGCTGGAAGAAGGCTCTTGCCGTTGAGGAGACACCTGTGTCAGAGTGGAACCGAGGCACTGAAGCATTCGCCGGAATCGCATGTTCCGACTCGTCTTTCCGAGTTCAGGACCCCAATGATCTCTACCCGATGTACCGGGCACACCTCGCCGAGAGCTCCTTCGGAGATGCCATTGCCGCCGATTATCTAGGATGTGGCGCTTGGCGCTTCCAAGCTGCGGAAGGTATTGATACTGATAAGCTTCGAAACGTCAACACGAGCTTCCCGGTTCTTGTCATCAACGGCGCATATGATCCCGTGACGTCGTTGACCCACGCATGGCAGGTCTCTTCTAGATTCAAGGGGAGCCGTATGCTTGTGCACGAAGGAGTTGGAGTAAGTTCCCCCCTTGCATTTCGAAACTCTTGAGGCTGACAGTAGCAACTAGCACGGAGTCACCTACCACGCTTCAAACTGCACCCTGAACGCCATCGCCGCCTACTTCCGTGATGGTGTTCTGCCCAAGGTCGGCGCTGTGTGCAAGCCCAACATGCTGGCATTTGAGTATGCAAAGTTCATTAGCTAGAAAAGATGGGCTTTTCATGTGAAGTGGATTCTCTGAAGCATGACTAGGGACGGTCGATGAACTTGCTGCATGTGTTCTCCTTGAATTTAGTTGAAAGATTATGGTAATTTAGCATAATTGCAGTTTAAAAGGTTCATTTGTAATAAATACTGGTGTCATGGCTTCCATTGCTGTCGAAGGAGCAAGATATTGACCTAGACAGGATGTGTATGGGTAGGTAATGAAAATAGTCAACACATCAGATCCTTGGTATTTAATAGTAATATATCGCGGTTTCTATTTCTGATTATGAAACTACCTATGGACAAAATAATTACGAAGTGATCCACGGTTCCTCCACCTTGAACCAAAGTCAAATTAACCGAGGACCGCGACTACTTTGACAAGTAGCCTTCACAAAGAGCAAGCGCAAGGTATCCTCGCTATCTTGGCAAACCCAAGTGCTGGCCTCATAGAAAAGGACGCCCCCGTCGACCGGTAAACACTAATTAGCGAAACAGAAGCCGCCTATACAGAAACGCCTAGACGGCCTGTACAGAGCCACGCATCCATCACTCTCAATGCACTAGGGGACCCAGCTGGTAGCGGTGCAAGTGCCGGCATCGCAGAAGGGCGTGGCTCCATCGCAGTCGGCATCAGTAAAGCACTCATTGGCGTTCGGATCAGCAGGGACACAGGTGCCGGCGTCGCAGAAAGGATTGGCGCCTCCGTTCAAAGCCTGGCAGTCGGCATTGGTGCTGCACTCAGAGTTTGGGTCGGTGGCGACGCAAGTACCGGCATCACAGAAAGGCGTGGCTCCGTCGCAGTCGGCATTCGTGACACACTCACCCGAGTTTATAACCATGCAGACAGCATCAACACAGGTGGCACCGGGTTCGGTGCAGTCTGAATCGACGGCACATTGCTGCGGAGCCTCGCAAACACCCGTGTTGGTGTTGCAGACGGGTGTGGGATCATTGCACATGGCATTGGTCAGGCACCGAAACTCGCAGAACCCCAGAGCATTGCAAGAAGGCTTGAGTGATCCGAACAGATTCTGGCAGTCTTGGTCGTCATCGCATTCACGGATGGGAGGCTGCGTCGTGGGGGAGGCCGATGAGGTGGTAGACTCGGTTGACGAGGCTGAGGTTTCAGCGGAAGCGGTGGTGGTAGACTCAGTTACGGATGTATCAGTCGAGGCCGCCTCGGTGAGAGTAGAAGTCAACGAAGTGTCGACCGAGACGGTGTCAGTCGAAGAAGCAGTTTCAGTGTCGGTTGATGTAGCCACAGAAACGCTGGACGTCTCACTGGCAGAGCTACCAGAGGAGGTCATGGTGACATCAGTCGACTGCGTGGTGGAAGGGCGGCATGGTCCAGCATTGACACCGCTGGCAGCCAGCAGGGCCAGGGTGCTGGCGAGAAGTCGAGTGGAAACCATGATAATAAGCGAGCGACGAGGTTTCGAAGAACGACAAGGAATGAAACAACAGAAAGAAGGACGGGAATGTGGAGAGAAAGAAGAGCTCCGTCTAGAGCGTGGGCCATGTCATGCCTCTTATCCAACCCTTTTCGCGTCTTTCTTTTTCTAATCCGGAAGTCAGGTCCGTTGAGCTGAGCCAACATGCGTCGAACTAGTAGCAGTTTATTGGTCTTGGCGTGGTGATGGTGGCTTTTCTCTTGACATGCACGCACTAACACGTTCTGAGCTGTTGATCGTAATCCCCAGAAGAGCTAATCCGCAGCCCCAGATGTTAGCAGCTGTGAATGTGATTGAGATAAGGAGACAGACACCCTTTAGGCTGTTATCTTCCATTCTAGGCAGCTTTCCATACAAGTTTAGCTGTTATTTCTTCTCAAGGCGTCGATCATTCATTCATTCAATGTTTGCCTGCTAGGAACAAGCCACTCAGCCCTGAGCATTGAACGTGAGACCCAACAGCTAGCTGCAAGGGGAGCTGCCCCTGAGAGCTAAAATTTAGCGGTCTGGGGCTGCCGATCGCCCACCCCGTCTTACTGCGTCATCGATCTTGTAACGTATGGCTGGCTTCCCGTCGCTGGTGAGAGAAAAGCAGGACAATTACCTAACCTAGATAAATTATGTGAGACTAGTATTGCGTTAATCACGTGATATAGGAAATAGGTAGTTAATACGCAGGGGCATAACTAACCCGCTTTATATAATAATAATTAGATTAGCGCACTATATATCCGCATAGTATAGTTATATATATATACGTGACCTTCTAGTTAATTTATCTCACCGATTAGGCTTCTTAGCCGACCGAGCTTAATCAAGGAAATACATTATCACAAAATACCTCTTCCTAGCACTTCTATATAGATCCAATTGTCTCATTAATTATTACCTTGTAAAGTGTGGTATCTAGTTATCTCTTATTCTCATAATATTACTATTAGTCGTGCCCTCGTTATGGGTTAATTTTCTTTGCAAACGACTTCATAGGTATATCACATTGGAAATACTCTGTTGCAAGCCTTTGCGAAGACTGCTTACGACGGTTGAAGCTAATGAAATGTGACTTGGAGCCATAATACACACGCGGATGATTTCCAGCATGCGCGTTTAAATGCCTTCCGTCACTGGGTAAAAGGCATTGAAGTTTACAGATAACGCATGTAATTAGAAATCTATAAACAATTCATTCCAAGAGAGAGTCCAAACCCGGCATGATGCAACCCCAATCATAACTCTGCCTCAAATGTTTCCTATCCTGTCTAATACCCAATATCGAACCGTCTAGTCATGCCTCGAAGCGTTTAAGAAGACTTGCCCCGGACATAGCACAGGACCCAGCCAAACTCAACAGGGTTGGTGCTGATGAGAGCGGGATTCTCGTAGGTGAACTCGGTGCTGCCAAGCTGGACACCGTACCTGTCGTTGTAGCGTTGGCAGACGACGTCCTTGACATCAGGAGAAGGAATATCGGGGATGTGAACGCTCAGGCTGATGAGATCAAGCTTGGTGATCTTGTACTGGTCCAGGTTGGTGAGCTGGCCAAAGGGGATTCTAACAGGCTGTTGGCTGTGGTCGGCAGAGTTGTAGACCATGACGTTGACGTAGGCCACTGGAGCCTGGCGGGCAGTTGGCTGGGCCATGGAGGTGGAAGCGAAGAGAGCGGCGGCTCCGGTGATGATGCTTGTGAAATGCATGGTGATGATGGTGAGTTGGTTGGAGAGGCGAGTAGTGAAAGGTTCAAGTTGAGGCGTTGGGTGTAGGTAGTGGTTTGCGAGTGATGAGTTTGTTGGGATAAGAATACAGTTTTCGAGGCTTCTTCCGTCTTCTTATATATTCTCACCACGCCGTGCGTGGCTGTGATGCTCACCAACATACATTTTGTACGACTTACAACTAATAATAGTATCCCACACTTTCCAAAGTCAAGGCACCCATGCCCAAAGGAGGCTCAACGTGCCGCCATACCCCTCCATGTCCTTCTGACGCAAAGTGACTTGTGCCTAGTCTGTGCACCCTCACGAGCAATGCTATGTACGAATCGTATGGCAGCAAAGGACAAGAACCCACGAGACTGGTTGAGAGTCCCCAGAATCTGTTTCAAAAGCTCCGACCGATGGACGATCCTACTGGACTTAAACGAGGTTTTGTGGAGTCGGGAATGCAGATCATTGTTCGTATGGCCGTCGGAGAAATGATGCGAGGCCAATCAGGAGCGGTATTGCATGGCCTACGGAGGTTGGTCAGCTGCAGATCGTATGACACGATGTTGTTGTCCATCCTCAAGATGACATAAGATGGCATGTTGATAAGATCCCATATGCCGCCCGGCATTTACAACGTAACGTCGAGCTAGATGCGACGTCCCATATGGTTATGCTTACATATAGTCGGTTCTTCCAATGACAAGCGGCTCGGAGTGGCCGGGAGTTTGAACTTGGTCATGATGTTGGTTGTATTTTTTAGACCTCGCTGAGGACGGCGGCTACTTGCGGTCTCGGCTTCATATTGACCCTGAAAATAGATGTATGCATCCTGAGGCCGCCTTGGATCTCAGCCACGACTCGTCGTCACCAGCTCCCACCCAGCGTCTCGGTTGGAAAAGGTCACTTGATGGTTAGAGGAACACGTGGGGGCATGAGAGAGTTGAAATTTATTACAAAGACTCGTGTTCTTCGATTATGCCATGTATACACTTTTCAACGATAACCGGACGTCATGTCAATCTTTGTACGATAGTCCTCCTCCCAACCATCCCCATCCTGTGTCTCCTTGCGCTTTTACAGCTTGCACTGATCGAAGATAGGGAACGAGGTCTTGCAGTTGTTGCACTTGAACACGTTGCCCTTTCCAGTAGTGTTGGTATAGATATCCAAGTCGTTGTCGCGGAAGGTGTTGCGCATGAAGATGTTGTTGGTGGCGATGGCGGGCTTCTTGAGCTTCAGGCAAGCAAGCTGGACGTTAGGACCAGTCTGGACACAGGGGTCATCGACGAGGACGACGGCAGTGGCAGCCTGGTTCTTGTGCTGGCCCTCAACAACGTTGTCGGTAACCTTGACTCCGATGGTACCGTCAAGAATGATTCCGGCAGCACCATCACACTTGGGGTTTGAGGGGCCGACGTAGTTGTGTCGGATCTTGGCTCCCTTGGTTCCAGGATCAGCAAAGATGCCGACGCAACTCTGAGTGACTCTGTTGTACTGAACATCAGCACCGTCGGTCTGGACGCAGAGACCGACGTTGTGGTTGGCGACATTGTTGTCCTTGACCAGGACGTCGGAGAAGTTGTCCATGCAGATGGCGATGGGTCCAAGTCCCGAGTTGGAGACCTTGTTGCCCTGGACCAAGGTCTTGACCGAGCCGGCAGTAAGAGTACCATACTTGCCGCCGTCGGTGAGGGTGTTGCCAGTGATGCGAGTGTTCTTGCAACCCACAACGGCAATGTTGAGACCCGAGAACTTGCGCACCTCAAAGCCACTGACGGAAACATCCTGAGTCTTGGTCTTGACACCGAGGATCCTGCGGTGCTCGGTGATGAACTTCTCCAACTGGACACCGCGGCCGGTAACGCAGATGCCAGCCTCAGTCTTGGGGCCGCTCAGGCCAGAGCATGTGTTCTTCTTGAACTTCTTGGGGGGGACAATGACGGCACCCTTCTTGCCGACGAGCTCAATGCCATCCTTGCTGATGGTGATCTGCTCAGCGTAGATACCGGCGGCAACGACGATCTTGTCACCAGCATGGGCCTTGTTGATGGCAGCCTGGATGCTCTTGTGCGCCTTGACATAGATGGTCTGACGGTAGGGGTAGTAGCCGGTGCGTCCGTAGTCGGCGATTGTGTCTTTGTCAGGGGCGCAGCAGGTCTTGTCCTTGTACTGGCACTTTCCGCGGGCTGCACCAGTTAGTCATGTATTGGAGATGGAGGTGCTTGTCTCGGTACTGACCTTGCAAACTAGAGTCGTCGGCAACAGGCGAAGCGGAGACGCTGCCGAGGAGGAGGAGTCCTCCGAGAGCGGATGTGAACTTCATGATGAGCGATTGACGGAGAGGTAGAAGAAGCGAATGTGTGCGTGCCAAAGGACAAGGTAGAATCACCAGGCAAGCAAAGTAATTCATTCACCAAGATAAAAACGAGGGATTATATAGCTACCATCTCTTCAATCCCTCGCTTAGGTCACCCACACTGCTTTCAGCCCTGCAGTCAAGTCCGAGGGGCCGAGACTCAGATCGACAACCCAAACCAAGCTATTGGGCCTCCAAGCTTCTGTCCCCTCCCTAAATTGGTCAAATCCGACGCCATTTGGCGTTCAATAGACTAGCCTCGGATATCGCATCTCAACTCGCCAGGGGCACACCGTGATCTCATCTTGACGCTTCGTGAGAACTAGCAAGCCTCTTTCGGCAGTCTACGACGTTGATTTGCGGGAATGTAGCGTTAGGTTGAACCAGACTTTCAGGTACAGGCGCCATCGCTAAAGAGGCTTGTGGCTAGACTCAACGGCGCATCCAACTCTCAAGGCCCGGAACGACGCCACCGGATTGGACGGCAACCAAGGAACGGAAAGATGAAAGAGGATTGAAAGAAACTTGCTTGATCGAGGGTTGGCAGTGAACTATAGAATGTCACTGACACGTAAAAGCAATCTCCGTCAGGTGACGCATATTTAATATGCGAATAAGGGCAAGTGTGGCGGGAGAGATGGAGGGTTGCCACTATGTAAGGACCAGGCGAGGGAACGTTATACTCTGTGCACGCTCCAAGTAAGGCCCCCTTACAGATGCATCCCTATCTATCGGTATCAAGAATAAGAGGGGTAACAACTTTCTTGACTGAAGTTATCCCTCTTGCAACCAAAGAAACTTGGCTCGTGGCTACGGTGCCGCAAGGACCTCAGTTAACCATCTTAGCCACACTCGGGGACCATTTCCCAGGCCTTACACGGCATATGCTAGCAGTCACCGACATGTTAGCCGCCACCTGCGCCGTTGGTCAATCTGGTGCCGCCACGTCGTGGGGTTTCGGGTGCTCAGCTGGCCGCGCTAAGAGGCGCCACGAAAGGGGAAAGGGGCAGAGGAGGAGATTGATGGCGATCAGATGATTGGAATGAAAGTCCGATGGGTTTCGAGGAGGGGAAATATGGTCAAAGAGTAAACTTTCAATGTGACTTGATTGAAATGCTACACACTTCCCAGATTTCTCCCGATGTCTCCCAGACAACATTGAACTGACAACCTGCTTGTCCCCCAAATGTGGATGGTGTTGATAGAATCACTTGGCCTTCCTCTTCGGGCTGGTCAGTGGCGATCTTGCAAGCTGGGCTGAGACGGGTGGTGTTTTGTTTGGTCAATTGGAGTGTGGCTTCCATACATCAGCACTCTAACTTTAAGTCGAGACCTCCTCGATCAGCTGAATAGTAAAGAGCGTGGCACACATTACAGTAGGGATCAGGTCTATTGACCGAACCGCCTTCACAAGCGGCACCTGTGACGCACTCCTTTCGAAAGACAAGTGTCAATAGCTTCCCCCCCATGACCCTCTACCAACACAGGCAGGCTCAATGCTGAAGCTTGTGGTATAGCTCTTGCCAAGGCTTTTAGTCAAGTACCGAAAAGTTTCGGATAGTTCGTCATAGGTCATATTGTATCATCGAAATCATACTTCCACTTCGCCGTTTCCTTTCCAACAACGTTGTAAAAGCTTATGCAAGTCGGGCCGTCCCCTTGTGTTTCAAGCTTCCGGTTAACTTCCGTGTAAGCTTTAATTCGAGTTTGCTGAGCAATGACAACAAGGTAAAGAAAAGTGTAGAGTTCATCTAGCGTTTCTTACATGACCTCGGCCTATCCGCCAAGTAACTTGAGTCGTACTGTTGCCGCTTCGACAATAACAATGCGTTTCCTGCCCTATACTTTACGATACCTCAAACCCTGCAGAGCTGCCCATTCTGCGTCGGAAGTCCATCAAGCTGACCCGTAACATACCAACGATCAGAGCCAACACCCTCATGCGCATAAAAGAGACCAGTTGGATCAACCTTGTCCTTGATACCAAGAAGTCTCTCATATTTGTCAGTTCCGTAAAAGGACTGGTGGAAATCCGGCTCTGTCACGTCCGCCTCTGAAGCATAGGCACCACTGTTAGGGGAAACCTCTCTCCAAGGCTTCATCCAGTCCTCTGTCAACTTCTTGCTTTCCTGGGCCGCGAATTCCCTGGAACTGTCCTCGGGCCAATTGATGACGGCAATCGCCCACATTGCAGAGCCTCGCCATGCAGGGTTGACAGCGTTGTCAGGGTAGGGACCCGGGCCACCAGTGATTCCAAAGCCGATAATTTGTCCACCTTTATCGCACACGCTCTTGAGTGCTTCAAAGGTGGCATCGAACTTTTCTACCAAGTTCTCTCTGTGAAAAATTAGTAGATATTCATTAGGTAATTTTGCACTCTTATGATGGAATGAAACTCACCTAGGGAAGAGACGCCCGGCCGTCTTTGAAGCGGCTCCTCCGATGACCTCACGAGGAAAGCCGGCCTTCCAAGCAGGATAGTAACTATCATGCTCCGATTCCGTAACCTCAAACTTGACACCCAACTCATTCCACTTGTCAAAGAGGGGCTTGGTCAGAGCCTTCAACTCTGCAAGAGTCATTCCAGGCGCAAACCAGGGAACCATGTTAAAGGTCAGAGTCTCGGGGTCGGTATGCCAAATGTTCCAGTACTCATAATTCCCAGCGTCGTTAAAAGTCGGAATGAGTTCCCAGTAAGCCCGAACAGCAAGCCAGAAAGTGTCGTAGGAGGTATCGGCGCTGCTAAAGTTGAATGACATGACTGCAGCCTTGATCTTCGGGTACACCTTGACGGTGTAAGAAGTCACAACACCATAAGTGCTACCACCGCCTCCTCGAAGAGCCCAGAAGAGATCTGTGTTTTGCTCCTCATTGGCGGTGATGAAACGGCCGTCTGCAGTGACAACTTGGACACTGAGGATCTATCTGGTTGTTAGACATTGGGGGTGACCTTTCATCACGAGCAATGGCACTCACTTGATCCGCACCCATGCCATAGAGAGGGGACATTGGCGAATGTCCACCACCAGCTAGATACCCACCGGCGTAACCGACACTAAGGCCTTCGCCTCCCACAGCCGTCACACCATACTTCTCAGCCGCTTCATACAGTTCAGCACCAACGACTCCAGCGCCGACCTTCAAGGCTGGACCACAGTACGAAGAAGTCTTCCGGTCCTCAAGAAACTCGATGGTCTTGAATCGATGAGTCCAGATTGAGAGGGCGCCAGCACCAGCAGATCGGCCGTTAAAGTCGTGACCAGTGTTCTTGATGACCAGGCGAATGTTGTTGGAACGAGCAAAATTGACGGCCAGCTGAATGTGAGCGACGTTTCGAGCGTCAACTGAGTAGATTGGGTAACCTCCCAGGGTGCATTGGCCGCTAGGGTCGTCGCTGGGTGGACATGTGAGACCTTCATATAAAGGAGACATGACGGAGGTCGGATCCCTTATACTGAGATAGGTGTCAGTAACTGCTGGATTTGGGGAATATGATGCTAGGGTTACTTACTGGAGAGACGAGTTTCCCCATTGATCAATAACCTCACTGCATCGATCCTTGTCGTAGACAACGTAGTCTTTGTAACATGGGGCCGCAATGGGAACATTCCTGATGACAGCACCTCGAGTAACAAGATCTAGAACACGCCAGCTAGCGTCGCCCGGCCAATGCTCCTCACCAGGAAAGGTCTTGCACTTCTGAGAAGGAGCCTCGGAACCGTCAGAAAAGGCGAGGAGGGAGGCATCAGTGAGCTCAAGTTGAGTAAGTTTTGACAGGACGGCATCGGTCAATTGTGTCTTCTCCTCAGGGAGATAATCACCCTCGACAGCCTCGCCCGCCTCACAAACATTATCCTCATTAGCATCTTTAAGAACTAATCAGCTATCGCGCACGCCAAAATTGGGGAACAACAAATTAATATTTGCATCGAAAGATACGCACCGACTGTCTTACCGTCGACAACAACGGTTTGGGAAGCCACGTGGTGAAAGGCGACAAGACAGCCCAGCAAAAGGCGGCTGTTGAGCTGCATTGCACTATGCAAGAGCCGCAGCGGCCAGCAACTGTGAAGAGGGTTGCACCGGGGGCAGATAGATTAATTTAATCAACAGTGTGCGTCGATGATCGACAAGAAAGCAAGGGGGCGAGGAGGCTGAGATAGACGAGAAGAACTTGATCGAGAGCAGCCGTATATAAACTAAAGAGTCAACAGGGTCAAGAAGGCATGAAATTCCCTAGCTCAATATCTGAGACAAGTAAAGCATCGAATGCTAGTCTATTCTTTAGAACCAACAGAGGAAAATCCGCCGTATTCGAGCAAAAACGGTAGCATAACCGTCAAAGAGAAGGTAGCCACAAGGTGGTAACGCAGCGTTGGTCCAGTTGTTGGTCCCGCATATGCCGCAACGAGGACATCCTTGTGCGGAGGGGGAACCACCAGGATACGACTGTAAATGCTGCTGCGCCTTTTCTCAGTGCCGAGGTAAGATGACAGGGGAAAAGTGACATCTGAAATCGATGAGTGCGTCACAGAGGGATAATCCCTCGTCATTATTCTTGGGTCTCTCCTTGCCTGTTTCCAGGCAGTGTCCCTCTTGTCCAGAGGTCAATGGCCAGTAAGAGTATGGGGACAGTGTTGGTTGGTACAGCTGAGCTGAAACTGGAGTCAGGCTTTAGTGGCTTGTAGCCTGGGTAGCATTGAGCGGCTCGTTCTGACGTGTTGTTGACGATTATTTCCGTTGACGCCCTGTCAAGAGTCAAGCTAGCGAGGGTGATGGGCTGAAACAGTCTTCTCTGAATGGCCATCTCGAGTTTCGTTTTGAGCCATGTCAAAAAGTAAAGCTGACCATCTCCCAGCTCCCACGTGTCAAGGTGTCTTTGACGAGTCAGTCTTATCCTATCCCATCTCTGATAGCTTCACACACATCCACGGCTCAACTCGCCAAGGTCCCCTCTGTACAGAGATCACAGCATGGCCTCAAAAGGATGGGAATGCGGCATCCCGATAATTTCCCCGGCAGAGGGTACAAAAGCCACATCCGTGCGCAATGGGGTTCGGCTCTTTGTTTGGCTGGACTCTGGGGAAAACGTAATGCGGCCTGCAGGGATGGAAGTGGAATCGAGGGGACGGACTCATGCCCGAGTCTTGGCTAGATTTGAACGATCCAAGGAGAGACTTGAAGAAGCCATTCAGATGTCCTCTAATTAACCAGCTTCTCCTGACTAAACTTGATGTAATGTAAGTCTTGTGTCTGTCAACCCCTGTTGACCATCTCATGCCACTCAAATCAAGATTCACTTTAGATGGCGTAGCAACCGGCCGCTTTCCACCTGGCCAGGAGGGTCAGCATGTGGAGTAGCACTCTTCAAGATGCATTGGTCTGTTACGGGTTGATTCTCGGAAT
The DNA here is from genome assembly GCA_013186415.1 of Fusarium sp. NRRL 66088. Classification (NCBI taxonomy): domain Eukaryota; kingdom Fungi; phylum Ascomycota; class Sordariomycetes; order Hypocreales; family Nectriaceae; genus Fusarium; species Fusarium sp. NRRL 66088. The sequence continues at coordinate 90,191 of JABCKD010000063.1, forward strand.
GCGTCCCCTCTGCATTAGTACAAGGCTGGAACCAACAGTCTTCTTGTTGTCAGGATTAAATCCCTGTAGGTTGGAAATGATCGACACGTACACGTTAGCGCCAGGTCCGCCTCCCGCGCAAAGCGCGCAGATAATGTTTCTATGGTGTTGATAGGAACCAACCATGAGCACGCACACACATCCAACGTAGATGGTGCCTCGCGGAATATTCTCTGCAGACACTAGCATCTTTAGTTCAAGCCATCTGGCGTGACTGACGTTCGCATTTTCTGCATCGTGGCATCATGGAATTTCTAGTGGAAGCAGAGAATCGCTGACACACTAGCGACAGCCACCACACTGACCACGGGCTGACGGAGCCGCTGGCAGACAGGCAGGAGAGGTCATGCATATGCTGTATGGATGTATATAACGTACAGGAGGGAGGATACTATTGACTCAGCTGGTCTCCAGCAGAATGCTACTCGGACCCAGTCGAGGTGGCGAGTATCTGACCCAGCCTGAGCTTTAATTCATTGACATATCTCCTTTCTTTCCTGTTGGTAATCCTTCAAACTTCAACCGTACTCAGGAGAGCCTTCAACATGTCGGCCGCGGTCGGCGTCGACCTCTACACGAGCAGTACCAACGAAACCCTCCACAAGCCATGGCTTCCCGTCTCTGAACTCCCCACCACAAATCTCCAACAAGGGGCCATCGCCATCATCTTCTTGTTTCCTGTTCTTGCTTTTTTGGTCTGGGGTGTGCGCATGTACTCCAGATGGAGCACTAAACAGGTGGGAATTGGTATGATCTCCACTAGATCTGGTTGATGGTATGACTTGCATCATGATTGCTTCTTGCTAACTTGGTGTTTTTGGTTAGACGATTGGTTGGTCACGGCCGCCATGGTATGACGCCTTGTTGGTCTTTCAGAAGCCACATGCTAACGTGTGACCTTAGATCTTCTCAATTGGATTAACAATACCGACGTATTTTTGTATGCTTCTTCACAATAATGACCTCGTTCAATGACTAACAACGTCCAGTTTTTAAGTACCAATTCATCGGCTTCCCATCCGAAGACGTCCCCGACACATACAATGCCGAACCATCTCTCTTTTGGAATTGGATAATGCAGGTCCTTTACAACCCAATCCTAGCACTCGTCAAGTCATCAGTCCTCATCTTTCTCCTCCGCCTAGGAGGTCATCGCCGCAGTATCAGATGGTCCATCTACGCCCTCAACACATTCAACCTAGCGCAAATGTTTTCCATTTTCATCACCGTCATTTGTCAAACCATTCCCATCCGGGCATATTGGGACAAGTCGGTCAAGCCGCAACGAGAGATTGACTCGCCGCTTTTTTACGTCTCGACGGCCATCATCACCATCATTACCGACTTTTTAGTCCTTCTTATTCCCTTTTGGGTTTTTCTTGGCCTCAAAATGCGTGTTGCTGCCAAGGTGGGCCTGATAGTTGTCTTTCTCGTCGGTGGTGTGTGAGTAGAGTCAACATATCACCATTCAATGTCACGACTAATTCTCGTTTCTAGGGTAACTGTCGTCGCGATTATTCGAGTCCACGAATTTCGCAAAAAGTTCTACGGCATCGATCCCAACTACGATCCCAGAAATTCGCTTGGTGAGACGTTGAGTAACATCGAGGTCAATCTTGCTATCATGGCGTCTTGCGGACCTGCTCTGCGGCCACTCTTCCGCAGGGTGTTCCCTGGTCTCTTTTCAAACAAGAGCAGCAATGAGGCCGTGGACTATAACACACCGAGTAGGTATGGGTATGGGAATAGTACCGGGATACGGCATACAACTGCGACTGGGTCGTTCCCCCTCAAGGATATCCATCTCAGCAAGACACATACCGAGATTCGTGGTCATTCGCCCAATGGTAGCGAGGAGGAGATCATGACGTATAACGGCATTATCCGGACAACAGCTGTAAGTCATGTGTTGAACACGATTTACTCATTTGCTCACGCTTTGCAGGTCGACGTCAAATATGACCAAGCGACATTGTCTGATAGAGAGTCAGGTCGGGAATTCGGTGAGCAGGTAAATAGGAGCATGGCATGAGTATAGCATGTCCAGGTAGCATCCCCATAATAAGTTCAACAATAGAATAAGAGGATCTCAAGGTGCAGACTGGCTCATCATGTGAATAAATATGTGGCTGTCTCACTTGGTCAGCAGGCAACAACCTCGCGACGCGACGCGACGCGTTGACTTGCCTATCCTGTCAAGTCCAAGACAACAGATCGATCGTATTAATAATGCATCTCAGAAGTCCCCGCTTAAATACTCCGGAATCTAGCACGTAATCACACTGCCGAGCACGCGAGATCTCATCTAGTCTTAAAAATCGCGGGGAAATCTAATCCCTCGACTCTCACAGAACCTCCACAGCAGACTTTATTGTGTTACAGCGTTTCAAAAATGGCTACTAGCGATCCAGAGTCCTCCCGTGGGACGACAGAGTATACTCCTTTGCTCGGAGATAGGCCCCCTCATGTCCAGGGTGAGGGGTCCGAGGCCGGACTGGATGCGGAGCCGACGCCCGAGGAGAAGACGCCGAGGAGACGATACGCTTGGCGCATATTCTGGATCTTGCTATTATTGATTGTGGTTGGGGTTTTCGTTAAGGGATGGATTGATGCCGATGAGACCGAGGTATTAAGTCTGTACCCTTTATGTGATGGATGGCTCTGTTAATGTTTGCTCTAGTTCGACTTGAAAGGTGCTCTGAAGCGCGCCCTTGGGGGAGGTCTCAGCGGCGCGGCGGCTATGGTTCTGCAGGTCTTGCTTCTCATGGTATGTTCGCATTGTCTTGTTAATCTTTGCTGATGTTGACACTCCCAACAGCCGCTGCGCACAATTATGAACTTTCAATATCGTCATGGCACATCCTTCACCGTTGCCACACGGACTCTTTATGAAGAGGGAGGAGTTCGACGATACTACCAAGGAATTGCTCCTGCACTAGTTCAGGGTGAGTAAACTGAATGCTTCAAGTCTAACATGTTCATTCTGACTTGGTACAGGACCTGTCTCAAGATTCGGAGACACGGCTGCCAACGCTGGCATCCTTGCTCTGCTTCAGTCAAACCCATACCTGAAAAACCTGCCATCGCCCATCAAGACCATTTTTGCATCTCTCTGGTAATTGAGCCCTTCTGGATGGGGATACCCAGTTACTAATATTGTCCTAGCGCAGCCGCTTTCCGCATGATCCTCACCCCCATCGACACACTCAAGACTACCCTCCAGGCACAAGGTGCCCGCGGAACAGCCCTTCTCAGACGACGGATCAAGTCGAATGGAATCGGAAGTCTATGGTGGGGCGCATTTGCTACTGCGGCTGCCACATTTGTTGGACATTACCCCTGGTTCGCTACGGTAAGTTGACAGTTTATCTATTATGAACCCTACCTGACAGTCAATAGTACAACTTTCTATCCGAGGTCATTGCTGAACCAGCGAAACACCCGCTATTTTGGTGGCTCCTACGGCTGGCCTTTATCGGGTTCTGCGCTTCGATCGTGTCGGATTCTATCTCCAACTCTTTGAGAGTCGTCAAGACTTACCGCCAAGTCAACGATACCAAGGTTTCATACGGTAGGATTCGGTCCGAGAGCAAACTGGTTTTTCAACTTAGACTAATCGGTTATCAGGCGAGGCTGCACGGGCAGTCGTTGTTCAGGATGGCATCACAGGTCTCCTGGGCCGAGGTCTCAAGACTCGCATCTTGGCCAATGGTTTGCAGGGAATTCTCTTCTCCATCCTTTGGAAGTTGTTCTTGGATCTGTGAGTTATTTTACGCGTTGATCCGTGTCCCTTTGCTGACCCATGGCTAGGTGGGAGAAAAAGACACAGACGTAGGCACGCACAGTCACCCGATTTTGAAGCGATAGAGTCGATGCTTGAAGCACAACTGAGATGATATTAGGCATCTCTACCGGGATTTGTAGATATGTTTTGAAAGAGATGGGGTTTTAAATATGAAATAGAAGAGTACACAAGGCATAAACGAATATTAACAAGATGTGCATAGGATTTTATCACATAATATCTACCTCGTTGAGCAATTCCTCCAATATTGACAGTTATGAGAAGAAACATATCCTCACAGTGTACTAGTCAGGGATATTTTGAGTGTTACTACAGTGGCAGTAGGAGGATGACTGTGCGGATCAGGGTAGCTCGCCAAGCTCGGTATCTGGCAACATCGAGTGTAGCGGTACCCCAGACAGCAACGTAGCAGACACATATAGATCTGAGGAAACTTGCCACAAGATGCGTCTTCCAACACCATGTGGTGGTCCATCCGGTCAAAGACTGCATACACCGGTGTGACACGAACATGTTCTTCCGATCCGAGGACACCTTCAATAACCCTCAAGTTTCGTCAAAACCTGCCCATTGTACGTGATATTTCACACATCTCCACTCGGTCAAAGACATGCGCAGACGGCAAGTGTTGAACCGTCTGCAGAGGAGGGACAATTCTGCAGCATTTGAGCTAAGACGGGAGAGGTGCAGACAGCTGAAGAACTGCCGACGAATCCGTGTTCCCTATGGTTAGACATGTCTCACTTGCGACATGGCGATATCTCATTGCCGAATTTCAGATGGTGAGATAGTCAGTTGAACAGGATGTTGAGAGGGAACAAGCCATTAATATGTATTAAACCTGAGAATCTTGATGAAAACTGAATATAGGGACGCTATAATAGGGTGAAATAAGATTGAAAGTTAAAATGGGTTTGCAGGTTAGTTGTCGAGCGAGTAGCCCACAATCTTAGAGACCCCGGCGATAGTGTAGCTAACACGCTTACTTGGCCCTTTCAAGTATATAAGACCCTATTCGTCCCTCTCATTTTCTCATCTTCTCATACCAGCATCGACTTTACAATCTTCATCTCCCTCGATACAAGCAAGCTGTCCGTTCCATCCCCGAGACCAGTCTCACTTGGACAAGATCTTGACTGACCCACCCATCACAGTTCAACCACCTCACACTACACCATGGCTACCACCAACGACTCCGCCGTCCTCTTCTACCTTGTCGCGAGCTACAAGAAGCTCAACTTCGACTACACCCCTAACTGGGGCCGCGGAAGTCCCAACTCCTACATCGACAATCTCACCTTCCCCCGTGTCTTGACCAACAAGCCTTACAAGTACCGTGTTGTCAAGGCTGGTCAGGACTTGGGAGTGCGTGACTCCTACGCTGTGCAGTCTGATGGCTCGCAAAAGGTCAACTTCCTCGAGTACAACGCTGGTCGTGGCATCGCCGACACTCAGACCATTCAGGTCTATGTTGTTGATCCTGACAATGGCAACCAGTACCTCGTTGCTCAGTGGAAGTAAGCCAGATGAAGAGTGATGAGGGTGTTTTGCTCAGAGAGCCGTGCTCCTTGGATAGTTGAGCGACGTCAGTGATAGGCATATGGCAACTGGCAATATGATAGTCCAATCAAACCAATCACACCCTTGACAACCTAAAGCGGAAGAACATCATCTGTTCCGTGAAGGGTCACTTATTATGCTTATTTCATGAAAGCTCTGCCGTGATGTTATGATAGCTAAGTATAAACTACACTGGCTTTGTTACGTTGGTTTTGTCCTGCATTTCAGCCCTTCGCTGCCATAACGAAGATACTACCACAGTTCCAACAGCGAGAAGAATAGTCATCAATATTGCGACCCAAATCTCGGAATGAATCCTCAACGCAAAATTGTGATCCGTCTCACTCCCCTTTTCGCTATTAGGATCAAACCATACTAGCGTGGTACTGAAGAATGACTATAAAGGAATTAGATGCTTTCTACATAAAGTCTTCTTTTGTATTCCTTTTTCTTTGAATATATCCGCTCACTTACCAGAACCAAGTTAATGGGCAAATAGAATAGAGCAATCATCGTCATTACCCGTACTTGTCGGGAATCTTGATGTGTCCTCTCCGCAATCGAGGCCATGATTCTAGACTCGGCTGAGTCGGCTTCAGCAATCTGGGTTAGTCGGATACTGTTGCGGTGACTCAGATCTTGCTTGTGAAAGCTGAGGATATCCTCGTGCTTAAATGATATCCCGTCAGAAAGGAGAAGAATGTGGGCATGGTTTCTCTTACGATGGATCTAGAGTCGGTAGAAAGTGCTAGCAACTTCTGAGCCGTCGTGAGGAAATTCCGCAAGTCATTTGATATGTTGTTAAGCTCGGCTCTAAAGCTAGTTCGAGTATTGGAAGACAAGCTGAGGTGACTGCTGACCGTCTCTTCATGAACCCGAATCGTTGCCACTGTCTCTAGAGTGTTGGTAAGAATAGATTGGGCGTATTGTATCTTTTGTCGTAAATGGTTAATTCGAACCATTGATGAGAATTCGATCTTGTAATCAGCAAAAGGCATCGACATGACGACGCCCTTGTTCTGTTTAAGCGTTAATCAAATTCCGAGTTCCCTTACACCGTACAAAATCTTATTGAATGAAAAAACTCACCACACTGCTCATTTGATCCGTTAGGTAATTCAGGTATTCTCTCCAGCACCCGATACCTATGGAATGGTATTGAAGATGGTGGGCCATGGGATGAGCTGTGAGAATTGTGCGGGTTTCGACCACCTTCTTTGTGTACAGTATCGGCGGGCTTATTACCAGCCAAGTTGATATATCCTCACTTGGATAATATTTTTGGTGAATGGCAGATTGACGGCAAGACCATGGGTCCTCCAGGGCTCGACCGTGTCTCTCAAAGTGACGGATGTTGTAACATAGATCTGCCCGCAAGTCAACATGGCTATAAGCATTAGGGACCAAGTTTTGGACTCTGACCATAACAAGAAATGTCTGCTGGGTTATGTTCGCTTTCTTTGCTGCTAACGGAGCCTGTGGTGGTAGAAGAAGAAGAAAAGCTACTATAAGAGCCCATGAAATCTTCATCCCTTGATGAACATTTCCTTTGAAAGCTAGTAACGAGTTTTAAAAGGTGCGGCGTTATCCTATCGTGAGTATAGATCTTTTGAAACATATCGGCCGTAATACTGAGTCGACTCCAAGAATTCCGACGGGTAATCAGCCTGGGATAACATAGCAAGTGTAAGCAGCATCCATATGCGGCAAGGGAACTTCTCAGACACATACAGTAATCTTGAATGATTCGGTGGAAGCTTGTCCTGAATACAGACAGTTAGTTGATGACAGACAATACTAGGCTAACGGGAGGTGACATACATCCAAAGAGGTCCGCAACTGGGCTGCTGTCGTGATCCATTGGAGCTCTCTCTCTACAGCACCTGAAGGAGAGAAGTGCAGCACCCCAACTTTGGCACCTCCATCATCTGCAACGAAGAGATTGGGTTCTTTAGCCTCAAAATCAGGCTCTATAAGATTTTCCAGGCCGAAGACGTCGGAGCTCTGACATGATGACCTAGGTGCTTCTTTCTGATCAGAAATAATCTTGGTAATCATCTCGATTTTTTGAAACAGGATGAATTCGAGTACGGGTGCATCTGTTCAGGAGGATTGAAGCAAGTCATGGCCGGAGGAAATAGGTAACCGGAAAAAGCAAATCACCTAAACGCCTTGCAGGCTGCCTACTTGAAAATGAGGCGGTGCACATGCAGCCAAGACGATGATGCATGAGTGATTTATCGACTAGGCAGCAACTTTGCCCCTTCGCCCGAGAAGTGAGAAACAGGTATTGATAAGTACAATTACAAGACGAACGGACATCCGTCCCGTGCCACTAAGACTTGTAACTTTCTAACCAATATCGCCTTTCGACATTGGTACCATGGCTGTCACTTACCTTGAAGCGAAATACGTCGCCCGAGACAGGCTAACCGCTCTACTTCGAAGAGAGTTTGGAGATCCATCGAATTACGATGTGACGGTATGCACATATATTTCTGGTGTCGTGTCCTCGAGGAAAATGGATTGACAATTGCGTCCATAGACCGAGAATGACTGGGTCAAGGTCACTGCGCCGCGAGAGCTCGCCCAGGTATTTATGCTCAGCCCCAAGATCACTGGGATCGTTGTGCGCTAAGACCAGCTTGAAGGCAGAAAAGGACTCGGTTACGGATAATTGAGAGCGGTCAAGAAGACATTCTGTCCATACCAGCGGGGGGGGTTGAACTATCTGCCGAAGGACGGACTCGATCACAGTTGAAGGTCGCCGTAGGGATCTGATGAGCGATAAGGGAAGGGGATGGGGAAGGGTGGGAAGTATTAGGCCCTCATCGTTTCAAGTCAACGTCTGTCATTCCTTCGCCCGTCATGTCGGTGCACAGGCAGTCGACATAAGTAGCAAATTACAATATGGAATCCTGATTCTTCAAAATCATCCGTTTAACAGGGGAATCTGCTCAGTGGTGTGACCACACGCTGGACAAATTGCAACAAGACGTCCTTGGGACTCATCCGTGACAGAGCCTCGTCAGTGGCACTCTCGATACAAAACCGCACAGCTTCAGAATAAGCCCTTCCCATGGTTTTTTTGAGCCCCGGTACTCGACCCTTGAGAAGCCTTTGACGCCTCTCCTCGTAGGACCCGGTGAACTTCTTGGTCATCTTGTCAAAGGGCTCCCAATGTCCAATCTCCAACAGCACGATTCCGAGACTATAGTAGTCAAACTCGCGGCGATAACCATGTGTGTTTTTGAGATAAATTGGATGGTGATACAGTTTGGAAGCGGCATCAGACAGTCCGGATGTAAAGCCCTTTGGATCATCAGGTCTACTGTGACTAAATCCAACAAGCCAGGGGTCAAGGTTGGTGTTAGTGACAGGGACACCAAAGAAGATGACGTTTTCCGCCGTCAAACTCTTGTGTAGCCAGCCTACTGAGTGAAACTCGGACAACGTAGAGGCTAATGTATGGGCCAGCTTGAACCGGTCATCGAGGTCTGGTTGCGGGAGACGTGTCTGGGGCTGCGATCTTTCAATCACCTTACTCAAGTGGACCACTTCGGGGGAAGGCTGGGCTCCTTTCGCCTGAGGAAACTCAAAGACGATCCCAAAGGCCTGTCTCTCGGGCTTGTGAATGAAGCCACCGCAATGCAGTGTCCGTAATGCTGCGGGCTTGTCCTGAGAGAGCAACCTAGCTAGGGCAGACGCACGGTAGTAGAGTTTGGTCATTGTATCTTCATCGGTGCCGTGGTAATCATACTTTCGCCACTCTACCCAGACTAGACGTAATCCTTTGTCGTCTTTGAATCCTCCCAGGTGATGCTGACCGAATGGGTCGAGGTTGTACACTTGATCGGACCCGATTTGGAGGGCACGAGACGGAGATGCCGAGTCTTGTTCTAAGAGCCGCGCCATGTGTTTGATGTTGGTTCTCATGCGGATCTCATGGCTAAGAGGAACGCTTCCATCGCCATTCTGGATAGCCTCGGCCACTCTTTCGTCATCGGAAATGGTGACTTTGAAGTACTCTCTGGACAGCTCAGTTTGTCTTTCATCGAGAAAGAGTTCAAGTTCATCGTTGAGCTTTGACAGACGGGATATGTCCAAATGCGTTGCAGTATTGTCCCGTGATAATCTTGAGTCCAGATCTAATCCAAGACTAGTCAAGACATCAAAAATCTTGTCAAACTGGTCCAGAACGTTGTGATTCAACCGCAACTCCACATCAGTCTCGCTTTGGACATCCAGAACTCCCACCGCGTATCTCCAAGAAGTAAACCGGAGATGCTCAAGGAAGGTATCCAGCTTCTGGGAATCGGAGTCGTTTGAATCAAATTGCTGAAACTGATCGTTGATCCTGGTTGTAGTCTGGCAAAGGGCAACGAAGCGGATGAAAGCTTCGACTTGGTTGGCTTTCGGCCTGTCTAAATGGTTGAGACAGAGCATTCTTCTCACTAGTCGAATGATGAGGGCAAAATTCCACGGAGAAGATGTTTCCAGGTCTGAGAGCCAGTTTGAAACAGCAGCACTCGACTTGTTCCCATGATGGAAGGAGAAATGCGTGGCGCCGGGAATCTTGAATCTTCTCGCCTCCCTGAAATCTTCAACGCCCTTTGATCCTTGGAAGACATACGTGATAAGTTCTGAAATGATGCATCCGAAGGACCAAATGTCACTGGACCTGTGGACGGAGCCCCGCTGATAGTCATTGTCCCAGTCCTCGCATTCTGGAGCCACATAGTCGTCCGTTCTGCTTCTGAAGGGGGTGTTGGAGTCTTGATCTGATGGCTTGAGTTTTGATATACCAAAGTCGGCCAGAATAAAGGTTGTATCAGATACAAGGATGTTTTGAGGCTTCAAGTCGTGGTGGCATCCAATGAGCTCTAGGTCGAGGTTCTTTTCCGTAAAGTCGTGTAAATGCTTCACGGCCGAGGACAACCCGGCAAGAGCGGTTATGATGGAGTCATCCGAGATGTGCTGCGTAGACTGGCGATCCTTGGACATGAAATCTTTCAAACTTCCATGTTTAACGAGTGGAAATAGAAGATTATGTCGATCCTTGTCGTATGTGTAGGAGCCCAAGAGCTCGACCATGTTAGGGTGCTTCAAAGTGTTCAGAACCGCCATATTTTGGAGCTCTTTTTGATGAGAGTCCTCCTTGGATAATTCCTTTCTGACAAACTTTGGATAGTTAGTGAAAAGCTTAGGCTGGATAGGATAGTGTGTGGTCCATTACCCTCTTGGGAAAGTTGCCATCAATCTGATGGTCTGGGTCCAGGAGAACTTGGTACACGTCACCAAACCCGCCTTTACCAATCTTGTTGTCCTCTTTAAACGGCAGAACAGTACCCATGTCCAAACGCCTATTAATGGTCCCGCGTTGGAAAGTCGGTGCGGTGAACAGCCATTGTTCCTTGTCAAAGTCTGTCGCCTGCTCCTCCGAGAGGCGCACCTTATTCATGAGAGTTAGCTGTGTGAAGGGCAGTTTGGCATCTTCAAGTCGTTCTGCTTCGATAAAGTGTTGAAGAAGGGAAATGCACTTGGCAAGAAGTAGTATCCCGAGGATCTTTTTGCCACGGAGGCAAACCCGGTCAGCCACTTCCTCTTGCTGATGGGGCTTGATGCCAGACTCTGCGATGGCAACTTTGACCCGTTCATCTGTCATGAGTTGGAAGAATGCAGCTTCGGGAATGAAGAAGTCCTTGGAGACATTTTCGTATTTTCGTCGCAGTCGTTTGATGTCGGATGTCAATTCATCCATGTTGGCTATTCAGCTCAGTGGAGGAGCTAAGGGGCTGAGGGATATTGAACAAAGTAGATTTTGAGGAGTTTGAAGGGAATGTTAATTCCCGAGAGCCTGATTGAAGACTCAGTCCCGCACGTGATGGGGCCATGATCCATCACATTGTGGCTGCATCAGGCTGTGATGCAGTACGTCAGCTGAGCGATTTCAGGCCTCAATACTGACACTGCTTGGAAGTTGGTTAGCCAGACCAAGCAGCTAGCTGTACCTGATCTGGAGTGCTAATTTAATTGACTTGGAAGTGCAATTGTCGTGGAAGCAACGTTGTGTCATTTACAAGGCCAGTGTTACTACCAAGTTTGCCAACCTCACACCAAGACATTCTATTTTTCACAGAGAAGCCATGCACACAAACGTGAGTGGGCCAATTACCCCTCACCTTGATGGAAAATGCCTTGTCACAAATCCTGGGGCCCTATCAGAAAGTCTTCATGGTCCATATGCTAATCATCTACAGGGATTCTACAGTCAGGCATCTTTGGAGGAGTCATTTTATGGAAGGCGGCAATACCAGTCAACCAGCATCCAATCAACCGAAGATGCGGAAAAGACTGGTATCCCATATAACTTTATCATATTCCTCGCCACGGTGAAGAAGTTCCAAGTCCCGTTACTACACATTACATGGCAGGGTCACCGAAAAGCGCTCGGCGAAGGAGCGACAAGCCAAATCAACGAGGCCCAAACAAGTCTTCAGAACAGTTTCGCCTTCAAGCGTATCCCAGATCTTCAGAAGAAAGAAGAGCAGGAAGCGAAAATCTACCAACAACTCACCACCGAGATATCCATCTTGCGTCATCATGCTTTCAGGGCGCATCCCAACGTCGTGGAGTTGCAGGGCGTCTGCTGGGACGTTGACCGCATACAGAATGTACACAGAGCTAGAGAAGGACGTGCAACTATCTCTGACGGCTTTACTGTATGGCCTGCTCTTGTCTTTGAGACATCGAAACACGGAGACCTTTATAAATTTGCAACATCGCCAACCGGACGGGACCTCGATATCAAGCAACGGCTGAGCATTTGCGTTGCCATCGGCCATGCAATTGCAGAAATGCAATCCTACAGTGAGTGTCTATGAAGCGGGCCATGACTTTGCTAATCGCAGCTGAAAAGACATTGTTCACGGAGACATCAAACCACAAAATGTCCTCATATTCAAAAACGATCAAACCTTCTACCCCAAGGTGGCCGACTTTGGATTCTCAGTGTCTCACCTCCACCCCGAAACCCGTCTTACCCTGCCCTGCTCGAAGCCATGGGTTGCACCGGAATACTCTCAATCTCCAGATTTTGATCTGAGCGAGGCTCTCAAAGCAGACGTTTTCTCCTTCGGGATGCTTTGCCTCTGGCTTTTGTTCGAAAAGCAACTCTCTGGCGTCTTGCTGTATCCTAGCCTCACTCACTGGCAAGCTGCATGTTCAGACGATAGCAGGCATCCCTCGTTGGTGTTTCTTGGCTACTTGAAGAGCGAAGATGTATTGATTGAGGCCTCGAGAATCTTGATCAAGAAAGACTTGGGCTTGGATGTAGCAGAGAAGGAAATGCTGACCGGGTTCTTTGAGCGTTGCCTCTGTTTGGATCCTCAACTACGGCTAATCAACGTTTATGGATCGATGGAGTTTCTCACAAAAGAGCGGTAAGTATTATTATGCCTTTCTAGTTGTAATACAGACTGATAGTTATGGTAGACCAGAGCTGCCCCCTCGTTTGGAGGTGACAGCAACAAACACCCCCTTGGGGTTTGACATGAAGGTTGGTGCGACGCACAGTATGTCTAGTCATCTTACTAAGAATATTAGCTGAGCGTCTTACTACACGTATTCTATCAAGGTGATTACCGAGTTCGAGAGCACATTTTTACACAGTTGAAGGAAAGCTACTCTAGCTATCCTGACAGAGCAACGTGTATTCACCTCGCCCTCTGCCGTAAACTTGCATTCGGATGTCGAGAAGACGATGAACAACAACACATGGAAGCTCAAGATGATGAAGTTGAAGCCGAAGTTATGGCCCAGCTAGAAAACATCAGAAACGCGACCGCATGGATCAACGGAAATCCAGCTCATGCCTACCGCAGAGCGGCCAGCCAGGGACTCCACATGCCACAGGGCAGTACATTGAAGTATCGCCAAGATGGTGTCTTGAAGACCGCTGAAAGGGCTATCAGAGCTGAACTCAAGCGAGCAGAAGATATTCTCGGCCCTGAGAACCGTTGCTCGCTATACCTGAAGGGTTCGCTCTCTTCTGTCCTAAATGGCCAAAATTTCTGGCGAGAAGCTCAGGAAATAGAAGTCCAGGTCATGGAGGTTCTCAAAAAGGAACTTGGACCCGAGCACATCGAAACCTTGGCGAGCATGTCTACTCTATGCTCCATCTACCAGAACCTTGGCCGATGGAAGGATGCGATAGACTTGGAGTCAGATGTGGTCGAGTCGTTCCGTTCAAAGTTTGGTGATAGACACGCTGACACTTTGGCCTGCACACTGAGTCTCGGGACCTCCTACATGGAATTGGCACGCTGGGAAGAGGCAGAGAAGCTCCAAGAAGGAGTTGTGGAGGCGTACAAGGAAATCTATGGCGAAGAGCATGGAACAACCATGAATGCCATGGAAACACTGGCAAAAACCTATCACAAGCAGGAGAAGTGGAAAGAGGCTGAAAATCTGGGACTGCAAGTCATTGAGGCAAGCAAGAGGGCATTTGGCCTGGAGCATTCTTCCACTCTCTATGCCACTGGAGACCTTGCCAGTACCTATTCACTTCAGGGCCAGTGGGAAAAGGCCGAGGAGCTACTATCCAAGGTTACACAGTCGTACAAGAAGGTATTGGGCGATGAACACATGGCAACGCTGGCTCAGCTGGCACGCTTGGCAAGGTGTTACTGGAAGCTTGATCGAGCCAAAGAGTCGACGAAACTTTTTGAGGAGATCATAGAAACAAGTGAGCGAGTCTTGGGCCCTGACCATCCTCATACCCTTGACAGAAAGGAGACGCTGGCTTCATCACACTTGAGTCGGGGAGAAACACAAGTGGCTGAGAACATTCTGTTGGAGGTGTTGGAACAGCGCAAAGACGCAATGGGTCACCAGCACCCATTGACGCTGGCCACCATGGCGCTTCTTGCCAGGGTCTACTTTCGTCAAGATCGCTTGGCAGAGGCCTTGCTATTGCAGAATGAAGTCTTGGAGGAAGTTGGAAAGATTTTCGGGCCAAAGCACCCAAACACGTTGCAAGCAATGGTGAACGTGGCTTCCATCTTTGTTCGACAGGCTCGGTTCAAGGATGCTGAGAGTCTCCAAGAGGAGGCCTTGGAGTTGCTGAAGAGCACAATGGGTGAAAGGCACTCTAAAACCCTATCATGTATGCATGGTCTGGCCGAGATATATGCATACCGTGGACGTCTCCCTGACGCCAACGAGTTGTTGCATTCTTGCGTGCAACTCAGTACCGAAGCTCTTGGCGCCGATCATCCCGAGACAAAGGGCAGCGAGGAGACTCGAGTGCTTATCTTCAACCACGAAATGGAGGTGGTTGAACGACAAATCAACGACGAGGGCTTGGCTGAAATCACCATGGACGTACTGTTAGATGCAGCAGGGAGTACATCCATCGGGGTGTTGGCTTGTCTGCTACGGATGGCTCGAGGGGACCCAGGGCTCAGCACGGAAGTGATTGAGGAGGTAGCTGGGAATGAAGGGGCTGGTGTCCACGTAATGTCGTATCTCTTTGATGAATACGGCGAGCAAGTTGAGATCACGGAGGACGTTATTGATGCAGTATTCTGGAACGAGAACAGTGGGACAGCTCTAATGGAGATGTTTCTTGAAAAGCGCCCTGGGGACATCAAGGTCACGACGAAACTACTGGAACGTGCTGCTGAGGGTCACAGCACTGGCATTATGGCATTTCTTCTCAAGAAAAGGGAACCAGACGAGAAGATTACCGAGAAGATGGTAAAAATGGCTGCAAGCAACGAAAATCTTGGGGACGAGGTGGTTTTAGCACTTCTCGAGGCAAGTCCCCGAGAGTTTCAAATCACAACGCCTATTCTCATAGCTGCGGCTGAGAATACGAGCCTAGGCGACAAGATCTTGAAGTTGCTTCTCCAGGATCCTGACTGCAAGGTGACGATTGGGACCAAGGTTCTCAAAGCTGCTGCTGCAAACAGATGGAAGGGGGTAGAGACCATGTCAGTTTTGCTTGAAGAGCGAGGAGACGAGTTCAAGATTACAGAAAGCATCGTCAGGACTGCGGCTCATAACGCGACCAGTGGAGAGAGAATGCTAAGTCTACTCTTCCAGACACGCGGGGAAGAGGTAAGGATCACAGAGGACACAATTTTGTCTCTTGTCAAGAGTCCGTGGAAGGTAGAGGGCGTTCTCCGACTACTACTAAAGGAGCGGGGAGACGAAGTAAAGATCACGGAGAATGTTCTTTTGGCTGCTGCTAGGAATAGACAAGGTGGGAAGGACATTGTGGATGTGTTTGTCAAGGAGTGCGGAGACAAGATGATGATTACAGACAAGCTCGTGGCAGCTGCAGCGGGAAATAAGGAGGACGGAGAAGAGGTGGTCTTGCTTCTACAGAAGGGGAGAGATAGAAGGATGAAGACAGACAAACCTTGAAGTTTCGTGAATGGAGTGGGGAGAAGTGTATTATAGTGGACCTAGAGTATATATACACAGATGCTCCTTTATAGGAAGGTCGCTAATGATAAAGATAAAACACTAAGGGGGTGTAGATCGCCTCATCTCATATCTTTCTTCATTTCAACAGTAATAACTGGCTGGAGCCGGCCAGATAGTGGCATCGTTGTCTGTCGTATAAGCGAGCGGCTTACTTTCAACATAATATTACTAAACTTACCGTCTTAGCCTGTTTCGAGCATATCAAATCTACTGGAGGGTCGGTATCACTATGGGGCTATACCTTCCGCCCAGTGGGTAGCGGAGATGAGTAGCTGACATCATGTCAAGGTGAGCTGGCGTTGGTGCTCACTCATCTTGCTCGGCCAGACCTCTCATCAGCCATAGTAAACTAAAATGGCGTAGTTGTGCAGTTTTATCCCTCAGGATATCATTTCGCGGGGCATTCAAACTCCATCGGCTCATTGTAGGTCCTTGGCAATGAATCCTACTGCCATTCTGTGAGGGGAAGCCGGTTGCCAAGATCCACGCGATGGCCAGGATACTACACACCATTGCTCCTCGAGAGAATGTCCTCAATGACGCGATATGGGTAGGTAAGTCACTTGCCTCTTCGGGATGGAATAATTCCACATATAAACTACCGGAATGTCTCAAGAGCCTGGTTTTGTTAGATCAACCGCTTCAACTCGAGTCACCTAAGCATCATTCACAATGAAGTTGTGGACCGTCACCATTGGTTTGCTCTATGCAAGACTGGCAAAGAGTCAGTTGGCATATGCTGATAATCAAGCGCCCTTGCAAAAAGACAATGACGAGGTTGCTGTCCTCTTCCCTGATCTTGACGACATCGAGCTGGCCTCACCAGCTTTTGCGAACCCCAAAGGCGTCCCCAGCGGCTTTGCCAACGGCACCAGTGGGCCTACAGATATCGATGAACTTGGTAAGTTATCTCAATGAAGCCAGAAGGGAAGCATCGTCAACATAGTCTAACGTGTACCAGATGACTTCCTGCGAGACATTGCCGCGAAGCACGACTGGGCGAATTACCATGGGAGTGATGCTTCGCTTCAGTCGGAAGAGGGTCGTATCATTCCATACCTCTACCTGTCTTCATCACAAGGAAAAAGCCAAGCGAAGAAACCACAAAAGCTACGCATATGGCTTCAAGGGGGTGTTCACGGCAATGAACCGGCTGGTGACCAAGCCCTCCTGGAGCTTCTGGCCAGGTTTGACCAGAACACGACCTGGACAAAGACGGTGGTGCTCAGCAAGGCAGACATTATCGTCCTACCACGCTATAACCCGGACGGCGTAGCATACTTTCAGCGCTTCTTGGCTTCTAATTATGATCCTAACCGGGATCATGCAATTCTGAAGTCCGAACAAACGCGCGATATCAAGACTGTCCTGTCGCGTTTTAATCCCCACGTTTTCGCCGACTTTCATGAATACACGGCCAGTCAGAAACTAGGGGAGGATGGCCACCTTCTCAAGGCCCAGGACGGACAGATCTCGCAGGCGAAAAACCTCAACATTCATAGGGATATCCGTGAACTAGGCGAGAGGCTCTTTAGGGATGGTCTTGCGGCCGCGCTGGAGAGGAAGGGCCTCAGAACGAGCCCCTATTTCACAGCCCCTAGTGGCCAAGAGCTCGTCCTGTCTGAAGGTGGCTCAAGCCCTCGATCAAGCCACGGTAGCGCAGGGCTTCTTCAGACGGTCTCATTCCTCTCCGAGACACGTGGCATCCGCTTGGGTGACCAGCATTTCCAGCGTCGTGTTGCAACTGGTGCTCTTGTCGCGGAAACTCTGATCCAAATCGCCGTCGACAATGCTTCCAGGGTACATAAGACTGTGGAAGACGCCAGAAAGAACTTCATCGACAGTGACGAGGACATTGTTATCACCGATCATACCCGCCGGCACGAAACGACGTGGGAATTTGTCGACACTATAAATGCTTCAATCGTCGAAATTCCTGTGCAATTCAACAACAACACACCCCCAACCGCCAATCTTACGCGGGCTCGTCCTGAGGCGTATGTATTCTCTCGTGCGTTCAAGGGAGTTGCAGACCGCCTTCGAATCCTCGGCGTTGAGGTGGAGACACTGGAGCGTGACTTTGACGGCGAGGTTGAAGCTCTCAACGTTACATTCGCCTCTGTCTCGCCCGAGAAGTACGAAGGTGTCGCCGAGACGACGGTCGAAACAAAGGCTTTCCGGAAGCAAGTACGAATTCCTGCAGGAGGCTTCCGAGTCAGCACTCGGCAGAAGAATGCAGCGTTCGCGCTGGTCACTCTAGAGCCGGAGAGTCCTGCGTCATATGCTACTTACAATATCCTTCCGCTAGAGAAAGGGGATGAGTATCCTGTCTTTAGGGTTCTTAAGGAATCCTAAAGTACGAGAGTTGGTATTTCTTGGAAGAAGCCTATTTGCCCCTTCTTTGGCAAAGCGAGGTCTAGGAGTCGCTTTTTATACATGTTGGTTACTATGCTGGGCTGTAATACTTTTGGGGTTTCTTTTATGTTTGAAAATCCATCCGTGAAACGCTTGATTTTTCAGCCATATCCTATAATAAGCTTATAATTCAGTCTAGTGATGGAGTTGATACGACCATCTTTCACATCCTGTTACATGTTTGAGCCTCCGATCTAGGACGGGATTGCGCACAAACGGTCGGTTCTGGACCAGTATCCAGTCTGGCTTCGGAGCGATCGCCCGCTAAGCGTCGTATCAGCATGAAACCTTCTCTAACGCTCTTTGTCGCCTTAAAACGCATGAGACAACGGTGTCGTTATGTCTGACCTAACTTGTCAAGTATCCGCCGGTTCACTATACATAACTGTCACGTCTATATAACCGCGCCAGTCCTCTCGTTCTAACAACATACACATACCTAACCCTTTCTTTCTCTTCTTTTGTCAATTGAGCGAAAAACAGTCCGGCACTCTTTGTCCTCAGTTCTTATTCTGCACAAGATGTACTTCTCTATTACTTCCGCTTTTATCGCGCTGGTCGCGATGACCCAGCTTGCTTCCGCTGCTCCGGTATGAAACTCCCCTCTCCAAGGGCTTGGATGTCTAGTGTTGTTGCTAACCACTACTATAGCAACGTGGTGGACAGAACAATGTCCGCGAGCGATTTAAGCAGGAGAATTGCCTGAGCCAAGCCTGTATTGACTCGGTCGACTCTGGTTGCCCTCTCGGTTTCATCAACTTTGAGCTAGGCGGATGCGACGATCCGAGCTTCTAGGGGGCTTGCAAAGGGTTGTGACAAGGGCTTGAGACGGAAGACGAAGGTTGGCTGTTAAAAGTGGAGGATGGCAGCCCGAGGGATGTACCGACCTCGTGGATTAGCAGGTTGCGCGAGTCGATGGGGGTCTATATAGGCTAGACAAGCCAATGGAAGGCCTAAATCATCGATTTTCTAGCTGAGTTATCTCGGCTTCAACCATACGAAAGAACACATTTCGAAGACATCATAGCACCACATCCCGATGCTAACACAGTGGCCTTTTTCAGCCTTCCTGTTGCCCTCGCCGTATATTGACTTGGGTAGGTAACAAAAAAGATCCCCCAAGCACTCCTCGACCTCGCTTTCAGTTGTTTCTTCCCCTTCTCGTTCTCCTTATCTCCCTGGCGTAGACTTGAACTGTTAATGTTTCCCCCGCCGACAGTACCATCCCATCAACAGCAATGATGAATTGGTTCATTTGGTTTTGACTCTTGAAAGTGATATAGGTGAGATCCTGGGATATGATCCCGACTTTCTAGTCACGACCGGTCTTGCCCGTACAGGCTCCCAAGCAAAGTGCTGCAAAGTAATCGCACACACAGGCCAAGACTTTGTCTCAGCTGTTATCAAAAGCCTCATGCATCATAGATACGAGGGAGAGAAAAAGGCTCAATCCATTTACCTTGTCCAGTTGTATGCCGCGCTCAGAAGCTTCTTTTCCCGCATTGATCATCCCACATGCCAGCCCTAGAAGGGGAAGAAAGCGGGACTGGCATGCAGTCAGACGGGGAGAGGACATGGTCAGGGCGGGGGCACGCCGATGAGGCCCCAAATCCCTTGTTCTCTGACAGTGTCACTGACTCTCTCTTTAAGAGACTCACGAATCAATAGCTAGGGACTAGGACAGGCAAAATTGAAACAGGAAGTTGATAAGAGACTAATGATACCTTCTTCGACATGGCTTCATTGAATTCGCCTGCTGGATGCAACGCAGGGTAGGTTGGTAGGTAAGCTACCACCCACACGGCGTGATCTGACAGGCAGACCGTCTTACCAGCATCTAAACACCCAAAAGCCGTTAGATTGCTTGACTGCAAGGTCCCTTTTTGCATCAAACCCGCGCTGATGCGCTGAATCCTTCCACTTTCGGACTTTTGAAGGTGTGGCGATCATGGCTGCCAATTGCCATAGACTGCATGAGTAGAACAAAGTCACCTCCAAAAGTACCAAACCTGGGTTATGGCGCTATTCTAGAGCGATTCTCGTCCAGGGAGGTGACGGCTTCGCCTAGAGATGTCATTGGAGCAAAGAAGCCCAACGTTGGTGAACTATATAAGCGACCACCCTGACTCCTTTCCCACAAACACAAAGAAAGAGAAACATCGCTCACCACTACCACCTATACTACCTACAGTCTTTGGCGTCCCTCGTGCGATATCTTTCTATTTCAACCAAACTCGCCATTGTGTAACCATGGTCAAGCCTATTCTTCTTATCAATGCCATTCTAGCTGCCGTGTCGATGGCAGCCCCGGCAGGCCCGGACTTTTCTCCTGAATCAGTTGCAGTCCGCAGTGATGACGCCAGCGAAAGCAACTCCCTTGAAAAACGCAGTTTCGCAGCAAGTTGCCGTAGCTGCGCGGTTAGCGGGTCGTCGTTCCTCTGCTCGTGTAGAAGAACCAACGGCGCGTACGGCGCCTCCGACATTGACCTTAACGGCTGTCTCGGTAATGGTGATGGTTGGTTAACTTGGCAAAAGAAGTATGAAAGAAACTTAGTTATTACTTCTTACTCATGGCTAATTCTTATCAATAGTGGGAATTATGGCGGTACCTGCGGTCTTTTTAACTATGATGGGGTTACTACCCGGCTCCATGTCAGGTGCAGGACCAGAAGTGGAGGTTGGATATATTCTTCCGTTGTTCTAGGTGTGTTCCTTTCTTTTTTGGTAATAATCCAATGTTACTGACTGGGCTGCTAGATGAGAAAATGCATAACGACAATGGTAGGCTGTGGTGTAGTGTTTAGGTTACTATATAATGTATTGCCGGGGTAATAGGCCATCTCGACACAGCTGCTATTACGCTTCACTGTGTTAGCATTGGGATATGATGCTATGATGTGTTGGAAATGCGTTCTTTATCATAGTTGAAGCCGAGATAACCGACAGAGAAGATCGAGTTTATGACGGCGTGATTGATAAGATCAATCGGGGCGGATTTATCTTCAGGGAACAGGCTCAATCGCACTGTCATGGTTTAATACTACTGACCAAGGATTTGAGGTATGAGAAGCAATAAAGAAGTAGGCTTGAGGTATGCGCCACCGTAAAGCACCCGGTCTTGAGATTAATGTAAAATGGAAGAATTGGATGTAGCCCTCGAAAGAAATGGGTAACTCCTCAAGGCTGTCATGAGATGCGCAAGGCAAAATCTAGGGCAGTTGTTGAAGGGTCGGGTCTAATACTGATAGGAGGTAGAAACACTTGGGCTTCGTCTCCTGATTGACCCGATCCTTTTCCCCTGCCTTCTTCATTAGTCTTACAAACGAGCCTTGACGGAGCGATGTGCTTCTGGCCGGCTTGATATATAGCGGGTCATCAGCTCGTGCACTATGACTCCATTATCGTGTCAACAGACATCAGTCAGCCAATCTTGCCTCAGGCGTTCGTTGTGTTAAACAAAGTCCCCTTCCCGCAGTCTCAAGGCTATCTTTAAGTCTCTGCTAAGATGAGATCCATCCCAGAAGTTCTTAACGTCGATGCCCTTGTTGTCGGGGCCGGTGTTCCTTGGCCAGCTCCCCTGGTAAATCAGTGGTCGGGTTCGGGTCAATATTAGCCTCTATCTCCTAGCGAGCTAAGGAGTGCTTGTAGAGTGTGATGGGGGTTTTCTTGGGCTTGTCATAGAGATAGAATAGAATCTATAGAAGTCCTTCCATTCAATAGCAAAGAACACATTGTCTCTCTATACTAGACATCGGTGTACATAATTGGATACCTCTGCCTCTTTTTTGTGTAAATGTGTTGTTTATTATAGTTGAAGCCGGGATAACTGACATAGTAGATCGCCTCTTTTTTGTCCTAGCATGAACTCACAGCTGTCTCTTGTTGCCGTAGTTGATGGCCCCGTTGGAGACATTATCAATGGTAGGAACGAACAAATCTTGATGCCATGACATCCCCAACTATGTTCCTGGCACCATTGAAACAGGCGCTCTCTTTATTCCAGGTGAAATGATGACATCAATCACTTCTTGCCTTCTTTTAAAGCGGAATGAGGAAGATGACCGTGGAAAGAGAGACGTCAGGTTCCGGGTAGTCCACCGGGTTAGTGGGCCACAATCCGAAACTAACATTATCCTTTTGAAACTGCCGAGGAACAAAGCTTAATGTAATGATCCAATAAAACCCAGTCCAAATGTATTGATGACCATACTTTGCCCCCACTCCCCGACAACTCCTCCAGCCGAATATGCATATCTCCACCATCTTCTCTTCCTCGTGTTTCCTCGCCCATTTTATATCCAGGCTTAGATGCAACGATCAGCATCTACTAGTTTTGAATCGACATCCCTGAGAACCAAACTACAAGAATGGCTCTCGTTAGCATAGCTTCGGTACCCTTCCTAGCCATTGGTGTCATTCTCCTCTCCTCAGCGTATAGGCTCTTCTCAGCAGCCACGTCGCCTCTACGTAATATCCCTGGACCTTGGTACAGTAATTTCACTTCTCTGGTGTTAAAATGGCACATATTAGCGGGTAGACGCGTCCACTTTGTCGACTCTCTCCACCGACAATACGGACCCGTCGTTCTTGTATCTCCCAACGAAGTAGCCATCAGCGACCTCGAGGCTTTCTCCCAAATCCACAAAATCGGATCCGGATTCATCAAGTCTGATTGGTACGACAAGCTTAGATCCGGTCGGGAGCCAGGCATCTTCTTCATGCGTGATCCCCATCAACACGCCGCTCGAAGACGGCTCTTTGCTCGCGCCTTTAGCAACAACTCGCTTTTAACGCATTGGGAGCCCGAGATCAGACATAAAACTCAGCTTGCCGTGGCCAAGATTAAAAATGATGCCCAGAATGGCAGCGCTGATGTCCTGAAATGGTGGACGCTCATGGCGACAGACGTCATTGCTCATCTTTCGTTTGGCGAATCATTCCGTATGTTGGAATTGGGAAAGGTAGATGGATGCCATGCGGCGGTTTCTCCCTTTCTACTATGATGCTAATACTGCTGTAAGCAAACTTCGTACATCGATGCCCTCCAAGCGGCCCTCCTCTGTGCAGTGGTCCGGAACGAGCTATCCTGGATCTTCCCCATCTTCAAGCACCTCCCTTTAAAAAGGATACGTCATATCATGACTGCCGACGATGTAGTCTTTGTACATGGTGCCAAAGCCGTGCAAAACATGAGCAGCGCCAATGACGGGCTCAGCACGGCAAACCTGTTCAGCCAGATACTTGGTCAGGCGCAAGGCCAGGAAAAGACGGTAATCACGGACTCGACAGTTCGAACAGAAGCAGGGAATCTAATTGTTGCCGGGTCCGATACAACAGCCGTCACTCTGACCTATCTTGTCTGGGCAGTGCTCAGCCAGCCACAACTTCGGGCAAGGCTAGAGCTTGAAGTCTGTGGCCTGAGCCCAGACCTGACCTTTGATGAGCTGAAGAGCGCTCCACTTCTGAACAGTGTTATTGAAGAGACACTACGATTGTATGGTGCCGCTCCTGGTGCGCTCCCGCGGGTTGTCCCCGAAAAGGGACTCTCAGTCCGTGGATACTTCATTCCCCAGGGCGTGGTGGTCAGTACGCAAGCCTATACATTACATCGGGACTCTACCGTATTCCCAGATGCACACAGGTACGAATACTGCCCTCTTCTGACGCTTTAACGCACCTGAGATGCATGCTAAGACAATGCAGGTTTGATGGTGAAAGATTCATGGACAAATCGCAACTGACACCAGCCCAAAAGACAACCATGTCACCCTTTGGTGCAGGCTCTCGCATATGCATTGGGCTTCATCTAGCTTGGATGGAATTGCGACTTGCCACGGCGCTGGTCTTCCGGGAGTGCCGAGGTGCTAGGCTTGATCCTGTAATGACAGATGAGATGATGGAGATGGATAACCGGTTCTTGATTGCGCCAAAAGGAGACTGTTGCAAGATTCAGCTGTAGTAAGACCAATGGTCTCGGGCGTGAAAACAACACACAGACTTTCTTCCAGAATCTAATATGTAGCCACAATGTTCTATTACGTCCCTTCACCCACCTTTGATGGGCTTCCGTGTAACTACATCTGCCATGAGGACAATGATGACTGACAAGCTAATCTTGATAGAGCATCTAGGGCTCACTTAACCAGTCATCCCATCGCCCCTATTGTAGATACTGCATCAAGATGAACAAGGCAACATGACGTGAACCGAGTTTAATCACCGATGTCTTCGGCAGCTGCTTCTTGCAGGGGCTTTCATTCACGGCCCACCCACATCAATTCATGACCCTTGCAAATCTCACCCCATGTCGGATCTGACCAACCCCTCCGGAGGCCTAGACCCAAGCTAAAGGATTGAGGGGACGAAGAACTAGAGGTGTGAGCCCGGGGAGACTTGGTCAACTCCGGAGCAACCTCTTGACGCTGATCACCACGTTGGCATCTGAGTCGCGTCCTTTCTTGGCACACGTACAAGAGTTCGGCAAAACGGATCCGTCTTTGTCGAAGGCTAGATCCCAGGCTTCCCCTCACCTCTACCGTCACACTTGTGCTTCCTACCGAGTGAGATTGGGGAGATGGTCTCTACCGACGCGGGGTTCTCCACCCCCAGTTTTACCCCGGATTCTTCGTCTTGCCTCGGACTCCGGGCATCACCTCCCAGTCCCTGAGTTTCCTACTTAATATGCTACCCACGTCCGTATTTGAGATTAACCAAGGAAAATTCGACAGTCTCAGATGTTACTCGTGTAACCACTGTTCACTTTGTTCGTTCTCAACATTGACCGCAATGGCTTCCTTCAAGCGATCCTTCGACGTCGAGATGGTTGAAGATCGACTTGATCCTTCCCTCTATTCCCTATCTGAAGAGGAGCTCCTGATTGAAAAGGCGTAGGTAAACTCCTGGTGTGATTCCGTATCGCTGAAAGTCTCACGCTTACCTTGGTCATTCGTACAGTCTTGTTCGGAAGATCGACCTTCGGCTTCTGCCAATCACTGCCATCATTTACCTCCTCTGCTACTTGGATCGATCAAACATCGGTACACTCCAACACATTGCCATTTGAGGAGGAGAAGAGCATCTTTTTGCTAACAGGGACATAGGAAACGCTCGCATCCTCAACTCGGACACAGGGGATGATATCATGCAAACCCTGGGCTTGACATCCCACCAGTACACCATCGCTCTTATGCTATTTCTTGTAGCATACTCTCTCTTTGAGGCACCCAGCAATCTCTCCCTCAAGATTCTTTCCCCCAAAAGGTTAGCTCAGCTCAACTCAGCCACCCCGGCTTGTAGCCACCCCGGCTTGTGACGTACTAACATTTGTCTAGATGGCTCGGATTTCTCGTCTTCGCATTCGGCGCCTTCTGCATGGGCATCGGAGGAGCCCAAAACTTTGCAACTGTCAGCGCTCTACGATTCTTCCTCGGAGCGGCCGAAGCCGGTGTTTTTCCTGGCATGATATACTATCTTAGTTTCTGGTACAAGCCAGAAGAACGGGCGTTTCGAATTGCTGCGTTCCTTTGCAGTGCTACACTGGCGGGAGCGTTCGGCGGGTAAGCTTCATCATGTGTGTGTTTATCGAAGAGCTTATACTGATACATTTGGATAGCTGTATTGCGTACGGCGTGGGATTCATGAACCGCGCTGGTGGTTTGCAGGCATGGCGATGGCTCTTCATTCTTGAAGGCGCCCCCTCTGGTATGAAGCTTTGTGCATTTCAATCGCGACTCGAACCGATAAACTAACTGCCTTTCAGTCGTCGTGGGTATAGGCGTCTTTTTCTTTCTCCGTAGCTACCCGGAGCAATGCGGCTGGCTCTCCAAAGAAGAAAAGGCCGTGCAAAGCAAGAGACTCGGCGAGGTGGGATCCAGGTTAGTACTCATACTTACCGCTCGTGTACTCCAACCAGTTTGCTAAGATCAACAGCAAGCAAAAGATTACATGGGTCGATGCCAAGGCCACGCTTCTCGATCTCAGACTGTATGCTCATTACTCGGCCTACGTTGGAATCGGTTGCTTAATCGGCTCCTTGTCACTTTTCGCTCCTACCATCGTCCTTGGGTTGGGATTCGAAGGGCTGCGTGCCCAGCTGTTCACAGTTCCTCCTTACGCGGCCGCGTTTCTCTCCACTATTGCCGCTTCGATCCTTTCTGATCGCTTCAATAGCCGCGGCCTTGTGGTAGGATCCTCTCTGGGCGTATGCTTCGTATCATTTCTCATCCTTGGTAAGTTCCAAATCGACGGTTGATCTGTCCATATACTAACCGTTTCGCGTAGCTGCACTCCCCGGTGAACACTTCGTTGGCAGATACATCCTCCTAATCATCGGCACTTGCGGAGCATTCAGCGGTCTGCCCAGCATCAACGCGTGGATTGGAGACAACATGACAAACACCACAGCCATGTCACTCGCCACAGCCATCAACATTGCTTTCTCGGGCCCTGGTCAAATCACTGGTGTCTGGATCTACCGTCCTGCGGACCGTCCCCTGTACACTCTCGGTCATGCAGTCAACGCCGGGTTTGCGGCTGTATCGGCTATCCTGTGTTTTGGACTGACTTTCTATTACCGACGGCTTAATAGGAAGGGAAAGCTGAGACCTGATGGCCGTCCCTGGATTAGTTAGATGCTTGGCTTGTGCAGTTGTTGTCCTGTAGTTCGCCTTGTGGGTGGACCTGTTAAACTTGTGCTTGACTTGAACCTGGCTACATATCTTGCTTGGGCTCAGTGAGCGGGGTGTCGAGTCAAATCGTCCCGGTTGCAAGTTGATAAAAATGTTATGAACTCATGTTAGACAGTGAAGGACTGAGTATAGCCTCTCTTAGTAGGGAGGACATACTTCCCAAGTCCCATTCTCTTAAGAATTAGCCACTTTAAGAAATCTCTGCGTTTCTGAGAGATAAACCTCTCCTCTAATACTTCTCCTCTCTGTTCGATCCACCGTACCTAGGGAATGAGCATTTGACGGTGACTTGACTGCATACCTCACCCACATCACCCCCAGCCGTCCATCGTCCATCGTCCATCGTCCATCCGCAAGGTCAAGGATTCAAGGAGGGGATGAACACGGCCAGGGGGGGTTGTCTCAGCATAACATCTGGCGTCCCGATTAGTAGATAGTTCTGTCATTACCCTTTGCCTCATGCAGCCGAGGGGTTCTTGGCCGACATGTATCCTCGCGTACTGTGATCGGCATTCCCACTCCATGGGGAGTCATTTGTGACTAGTAGCACAGCCTACATGGGGGAATCCTTATACCGAGCGGAGGCGAGCAAGCCGGATAACTTTTCCTGGAGCAACCGAGCGGAACCGTTCCCCCTCCCTATTACTCCGCCCGAACAAGCACAAGTATAAGTCCCCCCTGACGTGCAGACTCGGGTCTCAAACCTACCATTCTCTCTACCGAATTCCCATCTCTTTTCACTGTCACTTCCCCACCCATAAGCTCATTACCATGGACTCTTTTGCTTCGTACCCTGATCTTTCCGGGAAGGTGGCCCTCATCATGGGCATCGGGCAGACCGTCGTCTCCAACTCAACCCAATGGGGCAATGGAGCCGCTATCGCCTACCGCCTTTCTCAGAACAAGGTCACGATCTTTGGGTGCGACCTTAACATTGAGGCTGCAAAGAACACCCAGTCCCGTCTCCCTGGCCCGTGCGATGTCATGGTGGCTGATGTCACCTCGTCGGACGATGTGGCCAAGGTTGTGCAGGCGTGCTTGGACAAGCATGGACGCATCGACATTCTAGTCAACAACGTGGGATATCCCGTTCTGGGTAATGCCGTCACACTTCCTGAGGAGGCATGGGACAAACAGATCAACGTCAACCTAAAAAGTGTCTACCTAAGCTGTCACCTTGTCCTGCCCATCATGGAGAAGCAAGGATCAGGCACCGTCATCAACAACGCCTCGATTGCCGGCTTGCGTTACCTCGGCAAGTCCCAAGTCGCCTACAACAGCGCCAAAGCCGCAGTCATCCATTTTACACATGTTACAGCAGCAGAGTTTGCTGGCAAGGGTATCACGTTGAACTGCGTCGTACCAGGTTTGATACTCACGCCGTTGGTGGAACAATGGGAGCGCAGTAGCAACGAAATAGAGAGGAGGTCGTTCAAACAGCTCACAAACATGAATATTCCTATGGGAAGAATGGGGGGTGCTTTTGACGTGGCAAACGCCGTCTTGTTTTTGAGCAGTGAGGGCGCCAGGTACATAACTGGTCAATCTTTGGTGATGGATGGTGGTCTTATTGTCTCAACTGGCATTTGAACATCTCACGTTAACTCGGTGGCACATTAAAATCCCAAAACACCGATTTCCAGTTGATGTCGTTGAGTAAATAAATAATATGAAACTAACAGATCCAATTCACTTGACCTCTTGCACCAGTAACCGTTGAAGCTATACCTCCATTCATTGAAGCGACGAGATTTAGTCGGTCAGTATAGAGCCCCGAGATTTCCAGATTTAGACTTGGGATTATAGAGCCGTCCATAAATCGCCGATTAAACCACAATAGCTTGATGTAAAGAATGCAACCCTACCTAGGTAGGTATCATACTTGAGATCCACGTCTCATCAACTCAAGCTCCTGGCAGAAAAGGCTCCTTCTTCGTATCGCCTCGTTGAATCTGAGAAATACAAAGGGAATGGCCGACATGACCAGAGCAGTAAACCCCAAAGGAGAGCAAGCCCAGTTCACCCCCAAAGCGTTATTCATTGACGTCACTGCAAAGGGCAGACATATCGCAGCAACTGAGCGAGTTGTACTTGTTGCAGCGTGAGCCGACTTCTTCCTTTACCCCTACGCAATTATAAATTCGTTAACGTAGGTGTTTTTGGAGGAGGGTGCTTATGGATTGGATGGTGGAATAATATTAGAGAGGCCATTTGTAGAAGTTGGATCATGCACTTTATTTATGTTGTATTCCACACGCGAGAAACCTTAGCACAAATGGCTCCCAAGATGGAACCTCGTCTTCGGTAAAGACTTGAACTAGAGAATCTATATCTATGCATCGCGCTATACCTGCTCAACACTCGGGACACGGTGCAAACTTAGCCCAAGGTGACCGAATCATCGCCCCCCTGCCAGAGCTGCCAGTGCTACAAGGTACCATCCCTCTGAAAGTAGGGTTGTGTGGACAAAGACAGCTTCCACTCTTCCCAGCAACTTGGAGGCCGATGGAAGAATGGTGTTTGAAGGCATTGTGATGATGGAAGAATAGAACAGAGGCGTGGATGGACAGTGAAGGATACAGATTCGCCAGTGGATAAGGCAGTAGGAGATGTGAGGATCTGGTAACCAATGGCAAAGCAAGATGGAATGCAGAGGTAGAATGAAATAATTTATAACGTAGGAATTGGAAACATCTTGACTCTACTTCACAGCTGCCTCCCTAAGCCAACGCTCCATCATGTGCCACCTCGGTCCAACTCGGTGTGTCGGAACCACTAGACATCGGTTGACGCTGCAATCCGATACATTCGGTACCGACAATGAGCGGTCCCATCCTCCCCATGAACCCCCTCATGAACCCCCGCACGATCGACACTGCTAACGCCGCAGTGTCACATGGGTGCAGGCTCCCGATGCAAGCTTCAGAGCAGACTCGGGGAGACTAGGTCTTCTCCGGGGATCCTTCATTCAGGGGTCTCTAGCGGCAGATCGAGCTCGCCGGGTTTCCAAGACAGGAAACCATGGTAGGATCATCATCAGGGAGATGGGCTTTGGCTATGGTACTGCGGGTAAAAGACTTGATCCGAGCACGACAAAAATCCCGTGGAGTCTGTAGAGTTGATTCAAGCATAAATAGAGACCTGGAAATCTCTTCTCCAAGTTCTAGTTGAAAGAGCGAGTCAATGTCGACGTCGTGACCACCGCCAGACAAATATCAGCATGCACCAATTAGACTTCTCTTCCAGTAACCTCGCCGACTTGGCTGGTAAAACAGTCATTGTCACCGGTGCTGGTCGAGGCATCGGAGCTTCCACAGCGGCACTGTTTAACTCGCACGGCGCCAATGTGGTCTTGGTTGACCTCGCCCCAGCCAGGGATGCCGCCACTTCCTTGATCAAGTCCTTTCAGTACCCCGAAAAGAGCCTTTTCGTCCCTGCCAATATCCTTGTTTGGGAAGATCTCGTGAGTGTATTCAAAACCGCGGTGCAGAGATTTACCAAGGTCGATGTGGTTGTGGCCAATGCTGCCATTATGGAGACCAAACCGGTGCTGGATGTAGAGGTTGACAAAGCTGGCGACCCTGTCGAGTCTCTGGAGGCCAACAGAGTGATTGATGTAAATATCAAGGGGACGTTGAACAGTAAGTCGATGGTCCCATTCTTGGAAGCGTCGCGTTTGCTAATCGTTGACAATAGCGCTGAGGCTGGGTCTTCACTACCTTGGCCAGAATAACCCATCCACCACAGGCTCTCGTGGCTCTATCGTATTTGTCACTTCTACTTCTGGTTACTTTGGATCTACTGGAAATGCCGCCTACATATCTTCCAAACATGGCGTCGTTGGCATGATGAGAGCATCTCTTCGGCGAGCGGAATCTTTGGGCATCAACCTCAGCTCCGTTGCTCCGTGTTACACCCCAACCCACCTCACAGCGGGCTTCGGGCAGAAAATTACCGACGCTGGACTCAACGCCAACACTCCAGAGGGTGTTGCATCGGTTGCTGCGAGCTTGGCGTGCGACGGTACCGCTCACGGGCTTGCTTGTTTGGTACGTTCATCTCTTCGTATGTTGAGTGGTCGAGGACCCTAACGCCCTGTCAAGGTCTGGGGGACTTACAAGCGGGAGCTGGAGCGCACACGACAGGACTTGTTAGTTAGTTGGCTGGGAGATGATTTGGTGGGCTCGATGACCAAGTTTGGGCAGTTAATGGATTCAATGGGTGGCTATCCACTTCCACAGAACAAGGATTGAAGGGATGCCTCAATGACTAGTCCTAGTCTCGTTAGAAAGTCAGACTTAGGACGGGGGCTTGGTAGGGCAGTTGAAGCGTAACTAAAACTGGTTGCATTATTCAAGCCAACCTCCAATATCGCCGCAGCCCCCTCTTTGGGGGAGAACCTGAAGTGCCAGGCGCCAAGAGTGACGCCATGCCTGCCAAGGATGATGGTGTGGCAAGGAGAGAGCCATGTGCACACCTCCATCTAGAACAGCCATACCTAGTCGAAGCGAGCTTGGTGGTCCCCAGTCAAGCCCCTCTACCTGCGTACTCGACGATCTTGGATCTTGCACCTCCCCGGGCCCTGCAAACTAATTTGGTGGGGAACCTTGGAGCTAGGTACTGTGTAAGTAAAGGAGAATGAGGGAGAATACCAACCCATCCATGCAAGCCTCGGTGCACACACGCAGCCTCTGTCGTCTCCATCGCTCGGCCCAGTTGCGGCTGCGATCGGTCCAGATGAGTGCAAAGCCTAGGTAGAATCCACCAACATATAGGTAGAAACATGGGGTGAAAAATAGACCAACTGTTTTTGTGTATGCCAGTAAGCCAATTGTTTGTGAAATGTCCAAGTCTAAAGAATCTAAAATGTGAAAATGAAAACAACCGGCTCTTCCTCAAACTCCAGTAGGTATGAGTTGTGAGCTTTAGAAATGAGCTTGGGTGTCTAGTGATTTAAGATGCTTGGACATGTTGATGAATCCATCACCGGGATTGTTGTAGTACGGCTTAACCTCCTGGAACCCCATGGACCTGTACAATTTGATGGCTGATGTCATCAACTCCACCGTGTCCAACAGCGCCTCATCGTAGCCTTCCCTTTGAGCAATTTGAAGGGCTGTTGTGACCAAGGCTCTGGCAACCCTCCGACCTCTTGCCGCTGGATAAACGTACAAGCGCTTCAGCTCACAGTATCGTCTATCAGGCTCGCGGCCTACTTTATAGGTTGGTTGAAGCTCAATCGGCCGGAGGGCAATGCAGCCAAGAACTTGATCCGTCTCAATGTCGCAGGCGAGTAGCAAGGCTCCTTTTGGCGGAGCATATTTTCCAGGCAATGTGCTCAATTCAGTAGCGAAGTCTTGGAATGTCAAATCCATGTTGAGCCACTCGGTGTAGGCGCGGAAACAGCTGACAACAGATGTAAGGTCATCGGGCGTGGTGGCTTGCCGAATTGTAAAGCTGGGTGCGGGCGGAGGATCCATTGTCATGGTTTTTCGAGATGTAATACTGAGCTGAGGGTAGAGTGATAGAGTATTGTCAGGTGTTAGTAAGTCGTAATCTCGAGCCGAGGACGAATGCGATGGGAGTGAAAATCTTGATATTGGACCTCCAGACGATGTCGTTAAAAATTGCCGGGTGTGGTTCCGGCAATCATCTCTACCCACCGCCGGATCTAAGCAAAGGCGAACGGCCCCACAAAGGAGCGGCCGGTGGCCCCGCCCGGCGAAGGTGATTAGTGGCCGGCTTTTGACCAATTTTGGTAGGTTGAAGGCGGTCACCCGGGGCAAAATACCGTCACCGAGTCGCCATGTTTCTGCAAGATTGGATTCCATTCTCCCCTCGACAAATCTTTTGTTAACGTCAAGTCTACCAATCAGTCAGCCGGTCCCCTGCATAACGTTACGTATGTAGATTAGTTGGCATGGATCGAGATACTGCACTCAATTTGGACCACTCGCCCACTCCGATAAAGGCGAAATTCATTGCGTGGGACCTCAACCCCCCCTTCAGACCCAGTGCCACACTAACCAACACTGAGGTCAAAGGTGTCGAAAATGTCACGCCAGAAAGGTCAAGTGTCCCGGTGGTCAGCCTTGTAGATCCTGCGTGCAGCTGAATTGTGAAGCCGAGTGCACGTATCCGAAACGTGACAGACAAGTCAGAGTGAGCGAGAGGTAAAACCTAATCTGCTTGCGAGTAGGCAATGCCCTTTGGCTAAATTCATGATAAAGCTACCTCGGATCTATCCTCCAACAGAATCAGTTGCTCAGAGCCCAACTCCAGTCTGACCGGACTGCCCGGGACACAATCGAGGCAGCACCGACAGAGCCTACCCACAACCAGGAGAGGGAAGCATCCACTGAACCAAGCCGGAACCCTGTTCTGGAGGATAATCCTTGGTTCGTCCCGGTGGATTTTTATCAAGTCCCTCTTCGAGTCGGAGAGTCTGCTGACACCGCCTTCGCCACTCGTGTCCGCCAACTCATGTTGGCAACAGCCACCCTCCCACCTCGTCTCAGCTATCCAACGCAGGATCAGATAACGGTTTCGTCTAATGTTGAGGAACCGCGGCCCAGCGCTACCCAAGCACGTTTTCTTATCCAGACAGCATTGGCTGGCATCGACCAATGTTATCACATTGTTCGAAGAAGCTCCATAAGGGCTTTGTTGGATCGGTTCATCGAGAATCCGGCGTCGTTGGACTTGTTTTCAAAAGCCAAGATTTTTGCATTGCTTTCCCTTGGAGAACTATACTCTAGTCGCTGCGAGGTGCACTCATCTCATGTTCCCGGGCTTGTCTACTTTAGCCTTGCCTTCAGAGCACATGGTCACTTATTGGAACGTCCTAGCATCGACAGTATTGAAGTCTCCCTCCTCCTGGCAGGCACTCTCGTCCCTGTATGAGAAGGGTGCACTTAGGCTGACTGGTGCTCCAGTGTCTGTATTCGTTGTGCATCAATAGATGGCACTCGGCGTACTTCCTTGCGAGTTCAGCCACGCGCCATTGTGCTGTGATGGGGTTGAACTTTGACATTCCAGAAACACATCTCCACGGCGGTGCGGCCCGAGAACATCTCAAAAGAGTCTGGTGGACTTCATATATCCTCGATCATACCTGCGCGGCCATTAACGGGCAGATGGTGGCAATTCAGGATGACGATATATCTGTCAGCTTCCCATCCAACACAGGCCTAAGTCAGACTGAAGCATCTGACTTTGGCAATCCTCGTTACATCTCAGCTCGAGTCGACTTGGTAAGGCTCCTGAGAAACATTATCAAGTCGCTCTATGGTCGGGCAAATCAGAATGAACCCTTTTTACAAAGAGTCCAGAACGCACTGAAGGGGCTCAAGCAATGGCTTCAAAGCTTACCAGAGCCTCTCAGAATGAATCCAGCAGTCGCCGGAGACTCTAGCGCCGTAAGATCTTTACACCTATTCTTCAATCAGGTATGTGCAGGCCAATTGTCTTGAACCCAATCTAACCATGTCTACACCTCTAGTGTATGATTATGACGTCCCGGCCACTGCTTCTCCATGTGATACAGCATCAGAAGGAAATGAATCAATCAAGTGGGAACATCCCTCACCGTGTTTCTGATAACATACAGGCTATTGTGACATCGTGTATTCGGTGCGCGCGACATTCACATATGATTCTTGCTGAATCTTGGATCGACGGTTCTTTCAGATCGTTTGACTACTTCTACACAAGATACCTGTTTTCTACTGCTTTGGTGCTTGGTGTTTCTAGCCTTCTGAGTAGCCCCGAGAACACACGCGATCTGGAAGATTTCAAGTTCTGCGATCAACTGCTCAAGAAGCTGAAGGAGTCGGGGAGCTTGCCAGCCAAGGAGTTCTACCAACACCTTGAAGCCCTCCAAGCTAGTTTGACAACATTCGCCTCGACCACGCTCAACTCGGAAGATGAGATCACGCTTAGCACACCTCAGGCTGCTACAGCTCCGGCGGCTCTGACCGAGCCAGCCCATTCACATCACATGTGTCCGATGACGGCCGATATGGCACTGTCGGAGCCGTGTCTAGAAGCCTTTCTGCTTCAAAGCGAACCTGGTCTGGATCCGGCAGATTTATTAGATTTTTCGCAACTTGAGGGACTCTACTGGCCGACGTCAGATACTTTGTAGGCTTAGCATTGTATATCTAGGTACGTTAGTTTAAAACGGTAAACACACTTGATATCTGACAATAAAACTACCGTCTCACTGTTGCAGATCTGAGTTGTATAAATTCGGAGCATCACCCAAACTAAGAATTCGGGACCGATTCAAGCCAAAGCTGTCAAAACTTCTCCCCTACTCGGAGGCCATTTTCATCGCCGCCGGCGTAAGGCGTAGGAAGCGATGATGCCATGTTACAGACCCCTGGAATTATGTCGTTTTCGCCCTGTTGGAGGAGCGTCATGTAACACCAATTGCTCTCTTGGATTGACTGACCTAGTGACCACTGACTGCAGTAAACGAAACAGGTCAAATCTGGAATTCACCAGTTATATATCTTCATGAACAGGCCTCTGAGATGCCAAAGAAACAAACAAAACCAACGATGCCTCGCTTGTCGGACTTGTTTTGCCCAATACACTCATCATTCTTGCAGTTACCTGGCGCATCCATGTCTTCCGAAAAGGGACCAACGCTTTGGGGCCAATTAGTGCCATCCTTCATCAAGCCTCAACTTCGTGTAGAGGTTCATATCGAAAAGCATGATCAGACCAAATTCTACACCTCCGGCTCGATAATTTCTGGTTGTGTTACCGTTATTCCTCAGAATGACCTGGCTGTCGAATCAGTCGAGATTTCAATATATAAGAGTGTCTTCAGATCAATTAGGCTCTACCTGAGAGACTTGAGAGCAAAGTACTATAGCTTCCTCTTTAGAACCACCCCCATTATCAATGACTTCAACCTCCTGGTGCGGCTCATTTTTACTTAGATAAATGTAATTTGCCAGTTACTCTTATAGTGAAAGTCTCGAGGTACAAACAGGCCCCCAAACGGACAATAAAGCTCTCACACATCAGGCCGAGACCTATGAGGAACCCCCTATTTACCTATATCATGCCACGCTCCATAGGGCCATCGCTATCAAACTTCGGCCCCTCGTGACTAACATCCATTCCCATCATTACAGTACCAACGTTCTCAGATTTCCATTTCAAGCATCGCTGTTCTCGGCCTTCTCGATAATAGGAGCAGGCTTCTCAATCTTTTGTCGCAAGACGTGGCGCTTGATGAAGTAAGGGAGCCAGACTCGGAGTTCGTAGGAGATGAAGCTCTTGGTAGGGACGGAAAAGACCTCTGAAAATACAGTTAGCGGGCAAATTATATTTAGAGTCAGGCATGGTATCTTACGGTCAATTTCCTCCAGAGTCATTTGCTTAGTCTCTCGGACGAAACAGAAGATCATACCCCAGGCGATCAAGTTGAGCCCAGCGTAGAATCCGACTTGAGTGGGTTAGCATCCGAGTGAGCTATGGTTGGAGGCGTGTCAACTTACAAGCTCCAGTAGGAGTCATGACATCTTGCATCTTAGGGAAGGTCAAGCCAAGAATACCAGCTACAGGAAAGCATTAGTATCAGCAACGTCAGAAACTAGGAGGTGACAGCGCCTACCAAAGGTGTTATTGATGCAGACAGCCCAGGCCATGCCCTGCTCACGCTGGATGGTGGGGAAGACCTCGGCAGAGTACTGGAAAGCAACGGGTCCTTCACCAAGACAGTACATGATGGTGAAAAGATAGACGAAACTGTACGATGTGAGTTTGAGGGTATATCCTGGGAATAAAATAGACTTACAGAACCACAGGTCCAATACGAGCAGCCTGGCTGACACTCTCGTCGTTGTTCAGGAGAGAAAGACCTCCTGCCAAGAGGAAGATACACATCAGTGGGAAGGTCTGGATGGGTGATGGGTCAGTGTCACTTCAGGTTGTTCAGAGCCGAAACAGGACTTACAGCCAGGGTCAAAGTTCGGCGACCCTTGGTATCAATCAGGAACAAGGTCGGAATAGTGAAAACGACCTGAATAGCGCCATAGCCCAGGGAAGCAAACAAGGCCTGGTCATCGCTATAGCCCACATTGGTAAAAATACTTGAGCTGTAGAACGAGATGACTGAAACAGGATTAGTATTATCCTCTGGCAGCGGTAGCGGCGGGGGGCGCAACTTACTGTTGATTCCGCACATCTGCTGGGCCAACATGACGGTCGAAGCACCATAGTTTGCTCTCCTGATTCTAGGCACGGCAAAGCAATCCCACAGACGATCAAAGTATCCAGCTCCGCGAGCCTCCTTGAGTTCTTCCTGGTAGATGACATACGAGTAGTAGTAATCTCGTGTGCCAATGATGGGATGGGCTCGGAGCTTGCACATGGACTTCCAGGCTTCGGCGTGTCTGCCATGCTTCATGAGCCAACGAGGAGATTCAGGGCAGAAGTAGATTCCAGCTGCGAGAATAAAGGCGGGAATGAAGGCAGAGCCGAGCTCAAGTCGCCACGCAATCTTGCCAACATCCTTAAGAATGACATTGGCGCAAAATCCGAGGAAGATACCTTTTGGGGTGGTTAGCCAAGGCTTCTTGCACGAAAAGGGGAACCTTACCAACTGTGACCCAGAGCTGCCAGAACATGACAAGGGCACCACGAATACGGGCAGGGGCCATCTCAGCAGAATAGATGGGAACAGTGGCGTTCTTGGCTCCGATGCCGATACCCATGACAAAGCGTGCGGCGAAGAGACCTTGCCACGACTTGGCGAAACCAGATCCGATAGGGGTAGCCACCAAGCAGCAGGCAGTGATGAAGATCTCTCCTCTTCGTCCGAAGTAGTGGTTCAGAGGATCAACAATAAAGGCGCCACTAGGTGGATAGTGTTAGGTCGCACACGTCTTAGCCTCGGTGTGACAAGGGGTTCAATTGACTTACATGAGACCAGCCGTGAGGAAGATGATGGAGTTGATGATTCCAATTGTCCAGAATTGATCTTCAATGTCAAACTCCTTGGGGAAGGACAAGTTGGCACCATTGGCACCGGTCTGATCCCAACCCTGGGTAGCAGCACCAACGGCACAGAGACCAATGGAATACCAAAGCATGACTGGGCCATGCCACTTGTGGTCCTTCTCGTATTGCAGAGCATTGCGTTCCTCCTCGCTCAGCTCGGAAATGCTAGGGAACTTGTCACCATCTCGTGCGACGAGGGCAGCCCGACCAAAGAGGTCGGCATGCTCAGACAAGCCATTCTCCTCAGCGTAGGCTCGGGCTTCAGCAACCACAGTCTCGGGTGATTTACTCTATACGGAAGGGTGACTATCAGTCAATTGTTCGGATACACCAATTGGCAAATGTCGGGGTGTCTTACCTGGAGGGGGTTCTCAACAATGTTGACTGCGACCGACTTGCGACGACCCTCATGAGATGCAAAGGTTGAAGGATTCTGCAAGACGGCAGCTTCGTTCTTCTCAAAGTGAGAGGCGTCGCCTGTTCCTAGATCCTTTTCCATTCTGGCAGGTTGTGGGTATAAATCAACAACAAGACAATGAAGGGAGGCGCGCAGTGAGAATGCTTTTGCTCTGCCGATCGACACTTCGCAAAAGAGTTTCTGGCAGATGGCATTGTTATATTGTATTTAAGCCCAACGTTTCATCCGCATATTGTCTCTTCCCCAGAATCCTATCCCCACCCCCCGCGAGTCTCAACTTGGTTCATGATCGGACCCCGGTTAAAGACATCTACCGCCGCAGGCGAAGCCGTTTTGGGCAGGTTGCCGTGATGAAGCAGGGTACAATTCTGGTTGCCTGGAAGATGGAGCAGGTTATAGCACGATTGCAGGGTACATATTTTGTTGCCTGGAAGATGGGGTACTACCCTCTGACATCATGTCATCCACTCGCTGGACTTGTGTGGTTGCATCGGCTCACTATTTGGAGTACGACAGGGTCGATCAATATTCGGCTGTCTCTCCCGGTCCACCATTTTATTCTGTGAAACCTCTTGGTCTTAGAAATCATCCCTTCGGGGTGCAGGAAGGACACCCTCAAAGTCTCACGAGTTTGGCTTGAAGGATTTAAACTACCTAAATCGCGCCGCCAAGTTTTTGGCGCTAATGGTGTAAGACTGACTTGACTCGACGAGATTGGACCAAGTCAGAGCTGAATTATGGGGTTGTTCTACGGCTTCTCCGAAGAGCAGGGTCAGACGCCCGCTCTTTGGGGAGAAGTACATCCATCGTAGGAGAAGCAATGTGACTTTTTCAACATTGCACAAGTTCAAGGAAGAGAATCCCTCAGGAATAAGGATCCATCTTGAGGGAGGTCAGTATAATCTTGGCGAATGGTCTCGTGTGATTGACCCTTGTGGGCGGTGGGGTACAGTAACTATTGACTCTCGGTACATCCATCCAAACCAGTGGAGATTGTCGGACTGACGGTTGCCGCCCGATGGATATTGGGGTCTCCGCATGAGCCGATAGCGGGCGCTGACCAGTAAAAAATGATACTCTACGGAGTACTCGAGACTGATTTGACTGAGAGTCTCACCTTATTATTCCGGTGTTTTTTCTTTTACTCTATTGTACCCACCAGCCAAGGTGTAAATGTCTCCACCCACGCCAATAGATTTGCTGAGTAGAGTGAAATCGGTGGAGATGGTGTCAAGGTCCAGGTCAAGGAAAAAGTTTTTTAATTACGAACCAACATGATTGCTATGGAGGGATTGATCCTAACCTATACTCTGTAATTGTCTACCGTTTCCTCTTTTCCTCTACTCCGTATCTGTAGACTGTGATTGTATTGTATTGTATTATTACTACGCTGAGTAGACTGTGATTACATTCAATGCCGGTACCCGAACTCTGATATCGTCGGTACAAGATACCGCTAATGATAACTGCCCGCATAAACGCCGATTGGCTCAGGTGCGGCTCAATGGAGAAATGAAGTGCTTACCCCGCACCCCAGGATATCCCAACCTCAACACCAACTCGCCTCCTCAGTCACGAGATTATTTGCTGTGTTGAAGTTTGACCATGTGATTTCCCCCGTCTTTTTTAGCGAGCTTCCCCTTGTTGGATGCTTGGCGTGCTATGGGAACAGATTGAGTAAGATAACGCTGATCTTGAAGACGCTGGCGGTTTAAACGACCGTTTCCACCTTGTCCTGTCTTATTGCAGTACTGTAAGACTTTAGGGTGAGACATTCAGGGTCGGAAGAGACCGGATCAGCTCAAGATCGGCATAAGGCCCTTTACTGTGAAAAGGCATCAATTCGGGATACACGTGACTTGTCCCGTGTTTAGACACGACGCTGGTCAAGAAGCAGCTACCCTGGACTCCCTCGCCCAAAGTTGTCCGCCCTCGCGTTCGAGACTGCTGTAATAAGCATTAAGAACTACTAGACGTCTTTTAAGACTTTTTTTTAATGGTTTAATATTCTCTATACTTGCGGTATTTTTTTTTTTTTTTACTTATTTAACTTCCTTTTAAAGCCTCCTCCTATCTGCTTCTTAACTTTAGCCCTAACGCAGAGGTGCTAGCCTTACAATTATATCTGTGAGACCATGTGAAAAAGGGAGTCAGTAAGAAAAAAGGACCTTGGCTAAAACTTTAATGAAATTCAACGAGTGTATACGCCAGGAGAAAAAGACAACTAAAGAGGTAGTTAATAAAGTATTAACCACTACTTTATAGACAGTCGTTAATCCCACTGCCTTAATTATTACTCTCAATGCCGGTCACGTGCGATAAGCCAATTATCACGTGAATGACATTGATAAGCTAGTTAACCTTCACGTCTTTGATTTCGTACGCCTAAAAGCCCTCTCGCGATAGCCTCACTTTAACAAAGCAAGGCTCTCATCACAATGCCCCATTGCGACGCCAATTGCGACATGGCCTCTATGATTGCTTTTACTACATGATGAACTATTTACTCGCCGTAGTTGACTCCCTTCTTGAGGAAGAACCTAGCCAGAGTGGCAATGTTCTCCAACCGATCAATACGAGAACCCTCATTCTGCCTCAACTTCTCAGCCACGGCATTGAATGTATCCCACACCTCAATGTACTTATTATCCGTGTTCCGGTTAGTTCCAATCCATGACAACGCATACTTCATCTGATTCCGGTCGCGTATCTTGATCAAGTCATCTTTCCTTATCGCCGAGGTTGGGTCGGACTGCTTGGTTTCGTTGGTGTAAAAGACACCTAGTCTGACGCACTCAATGACAAGTGCCGAGAGACCTGCCGCAAGTGCATTGGCAACAGAGCTGCCAGAATGAGCCTCAAACTTTTGCAGATCCTTATCATAGACATCGTCACTGCTGTTAACCACCACTTGATGACCAGGAAAGATAAAGTCCAGGTCATGCGCGTCGCCCACTGTGTCAGACATGCTTCCTGTGGCTTTGGCTGCGCCGATTCGAAAGCTGGCACGGTTGCTTCCGTGAGGATATGTTAAGTCGGCTGACTTGCCCTGGTCACTGGCTGCGCAGAACATGAGGACGCCCTTGCTGTTGAGGGCGTTGTGAATCGCGTCGTCAAATTCCTTCTTTTTGTCTCCCTCGGGAGGCTTGATTGTCCATGACATGCATATTATTTGGGAACCGCGTTCGGCGGCGTAGTCGATAGCCTGGCATAATTAGGAAAGTGAAAGATGTAAATTGGTAGAGCTGACTTACCTTGATCGCGCTGTCTGGGTTGATCTGAAGCTTGTTCGAGTTCTCAACGTCAAAGGTTTGCAACTTGATAACGTGAATGACGGCGCTTGGGCAGATTTTGTGAATCAACCTCGCCATCAAGGTCCCATGGCCAGAGGATGAATCCCAATACGGAGATACACGCCATGTAGAGCCCTCCTGGTAATAGCAGAAACTCTTGCCTGGGAATTTCTTACCCTTTAGGTCGCTAAGATCAGGGCGCGTAATATCAGCTCCATCATCAATGAGCGCCACCTCGACCGGCCCCAGAGACGGATCCGTGATCTTATCTCTAAGAGCTGGGATCTGACGAAAGTGCTCTGCAAAGTTTTCCATGCATTGCATCCACCTGTGAGGATCAACCGACCTCTCTTGTCGATCAGAAAGAGTCTCTACTGATAGACCTCGAACCAAGGTACGCCCACCGCCAGTTTTTGGACGGTTTACCTTGGGTTTCTTGTCGCTGGGCCAGGACTCATGGAGACGTTGTTCAAAAGCGTCAAGGTTTGTTCGAGTCCTCTCGCTCGATTCGAGACCCTGTCAACATTCAAGATTAGCAAAGAGGCTAGGAAGGTGGGCTGGACGTGTCATGTACCTCGGTTTGGACCAGATTGACAACTTCCAATGTAGGAATGAGAGCAAGTCCCTCCTTTTCAGACCATGAACGTAGAACAGAGTTTCTGCCACTCCAGTGAAGAGTCACCTCTCGTAGGTTTTGGCCGACTTCAGACAGTGAGACCGGGTCAGGATCCAGTCGGCGCCAGTCAAGAATTTCGACGTTCTGAAAATTATGAGTATTAGGCCTTGATTAGATTTGATGTGACTTACAAAAGGCTTCAGCGCTTTTTCAATAGCTGCGTCACTATGAGACGGGCTTTTTAGGTCGTCAACAATGACCTATCATCTGCATTAGCTATTGAACTCCCCATGTGTTACAAGGTTGGATCATTGGATGTACCTTGATGATACGGCTCACTCCTTGTTGCTTAAGCCAATCGAAAAAGAAAGTCATGTCCTTGAAGAAGTCAGTCTTAACACCCAGTCAAATGAGAGGTTATAATCCCTACCTCCTTGCCTGCATATCTTCTGTCAGGTATCTGCTTATGATCATCCAACTCAATCTGAGGAAAGGCGACATATTGGAGAATTGTGTCAAATCGCAAATGACCAAAATGTCTCCGAAAGTCAGCCCTAGTGAGCTTCTTGGGTGGCCCAAAGTCAAACCACAGTTCCTTGCCTGCGTGTCATCTTAGTAATGGAAATTTGAAAGAGAACGAAGAAGAGTTGCATACCTAGCCCTCCTACGTTTAAACAGTGGGCTGCGTTCTCTGGCTTTTGAGTGCGCAAGTAAAGATGCTTAAGTTGGCGGCTGATATCTGCCGCAGCATCTTGCCTCTCCTTCTCCTTCTCTGGAGAGTATGGGTCGGTTGCGTCTTGCCTCGGTGCCGAAGAGTAGGCAGAGACTTTTGAAGACCCCGCTGGGTGTAAAGAGGGGGAGGGCAGGGGGGTTAACTTTTCTTGAGAATATGCTGCCGCGTATGAAGAAGCCGACCTCTCTTGGTT
Organism: Fusarium sp. NRRL 66088; assembly: GCA_013186415.1. Classification (NCBI taxonomy): domain Eukaryota; kingdom Fungi; phylum Ascomycota; class Sordariomycetes; order Hypocreales; family Nectriaceae; genus Fusarium; species Fusarium sp. NRRL 66088. Next base: position 133,463 of record JABCKD010000063.1, read on the forward strand.
GGCAGCTATCATGTACGAACCCGACTTCTCTTGAGATGGTGCCCCGGTATGTGACCGAGCGATGCCGACTTTGGGTTCGGTTCTGTCCCTATCTCTGTCCCTGTCTCTTGGCAACAATGGTGGCCCCATGCTGGTTTTATCCGGCCTTGAAATGGATTTCTTTGTATTCGAACTGGTTCGGGTCTCATTGTCGTCCTCCTTTCTCGGTGTCCCTTGGGTGGTTTTCTTCTTGTTTTCCTCCATCGACCGTTGGATCCTTGCCTCAGCTTGACGCTGAGTATGTACGTGATACTGATAGACTGAAAATGTTTGGTTGGAGTACAGCGATGCCTGAATTGAGATGTCCAAGGCTTGCGGTCCCCAGCGAAGCAGCTCTTGGACGATGCCGACCTGGGCCTTGCAACATCGTTCATACTCGACAGCTAGATGAAGTGGCGTGCGCCCCTTGTGGTCCTTGACTGTAAACATCTTGTCGGGTACGAAACTGCACATGATCTTGACAATGTCTTGTCTCAGATCTTCCTTGTTGAATGCACAGGTTAAAGCCGTGTGTAGACAAGTGACTTCGCGGTCGCTGCCTTGGTTTTCACACTCACTCTCAAGCGGTTCCTTGAAGCGCTGACGGGTTCCCGGTTTAAGATTGAGACAAGCGGCATAGCTAAAGACCTCGTTTCCGTTGGAGAGGGCCACGGTAAGGGGAGTGCGTTTTGTCTTGTCCATCGAGCCTATCAAATGAGGCAACCTAAGCATAGCTCGAGACATGAGCCATTGCAAACTGGTCGCTGGCTTTCGGATGGAATTGCAATATGCCAAGACGTGAAGAAAGTTTTGTCCCTCCCTTGTAGTCTTGTGCCATTCCATTTTCCGGCTGTCGACGAATTCCAAGAGTTGTTGAGACTTTTCCTCTTTGGTAGGCTTCCGGGAAGCAAGAGACTGGACAAAACTGAGGGCATCCTCAATGTCCTGGTCAAATCTCACTTTGACATGGTCCTCATCATCAAAGCCAGCTGTGATGAGCGCCGGGGGGAGGAACTCATCGTCGTTGTCAATGTCGCTCTCATAATCGGTCGTTTGCGAACGTCGCAGGCCTTGGCTTGGGACCGGATCCACGGTCATGTTGGCGGCGCGATGAGTCCGAGACGCAAAATAGAAGTTGAGGAACCTTTGTCCTTTGGTCCTATGTGGAAGCGTGGCAAGGCTGGACAGATGAGGAGGCCCAAGAGTTCTCAATCCATCAGATGAGCCGCTCCAAGCTTGAACTGGTGGTCAGCCCTTTCTCGGAGGGCGACCAGTCAGCAGGCTCGGTTACCAGCCATCCCGGTGTCACCCCACTGGGGCTGTGTCTAGAGACACCAAGATTGGCTGTGTTGGCGCCCTGAAACTTGAAGGATCGCGCCGTGCCGCATGGCGGTTGACAGGTCGACAGGGGTATGGTGAGGTACTCTTGAAGTATATGGTACTTGTCAACTGCATGATCTTCAATGTCAAGGCAGTGATAAAGAGGCAGCAGTGCAATTGCCTCCCTCAATGGATCTCCAGACCACACACAACCATGGCCGAACCCCCGATTGACGACGAGTATGGCGATGAACCTGCCTTGGTGCTCGAGGAGCCACTAGGAGACATCGTTGTAGGCGAAGACAGTACATTCCGAACCGAAAATGCTTCCAGCGAGGACTGGGAAAGGCGCAACGTCATTGAGCGAACACGAGGAAGTATTCACACTCGCGTCGAACTACTCGAAGTCACGCATGGAACCTTGGACGAAGATGGAGATGAAGCGACGCTGATGGTCTTTCGATTCCGCTTCGACCCTCAAAAGACTTCTCGACGAGTCCTCCGAGCTCGCGTCAATATCGAGTTCTTGGGAAAAGATGGTGGCAATGCGCCAATTGTTGAAGCTATCGCGCCCGAGGAGAAGTGGACAGTTGTGACGACTACGGATTCGGAGACGACCACTCGAGGCGGGGAATTGAACCTTGGGGCCTCTGGCGTGCCCTTCCTAGAGGCTGGGGCAACGGCCAAGCTTGAGAAAACAATCAGCAGGGATGTTAGCGATGCGACGACCGTGTCAGGTAGCATCAATTTGGGCAGAGGACGCAACTCGGGCGAGTCGACAGTTGCGGTCTGGAATCTGCAGGAGAACAAACGACGCCAGACGGGCGTGCCTGATTCGGTGACGACCGCAGTTCTTTTACGTCGTTACGATAGCGAGCCCTTCAACGCCCGAGTCGAGCTTGAAGCTGACGTCGACTGGGTGTCTGGCCTGGGACGCAAGTTCACAGGAGTGCCACTGGATGACCCTGTGCTGTTCAACCCAAAGCTGGGAGGGTCAAGGCCCAAGAGGGGTAGAAGTTATGGGGCCAAGGACCTCGGCAGCGTGGATTTGTACAAGTCATGCGCTGTTAGATTTGCTGTGGAGGCACCTTTTGTTGTCAAATAAGCCCCCAATCTAGAATTGACTTGGTAATGAATCGGGCTCGCTTTGTTTGGATCGTGAATTGCAAGGACGCTCAACGTTATGAAACGGTCAGTCACACAACCTCGACTTAGACTTGAACCTTTGTTAGTTCATGTAATGATGTATCGTTGTGCATGTGTCTGTTACGGTCAGGTCAGCCTTGCATCCATAGCGGGTCGATGCTTTTTGGCCCCCAAAGTCCTGGGTACCTCGAGGGAACTCAAGACGGTGTGAACGGCCGAGTTACTACGTAGTATGTTGGACTAGAGGCTTGGCCTGGGCCGACCTGCTCCACTTGAGCTGGTGCTGCACTGCTGACGCTGCCATTCCAGAGCCGACCGAATCTTGGAGCTTCATTCACACAATTGGCTTCTCTTTCTTACCATACTTTGACCAGCCTGGTCCCTCTCAGGCCCGACCAAGTTGAAGTTGCTGAGATCATGGCTGCGACCACGGAGGAGACGGTGTTGAAAATGGACGAGGAAGAGGAGCAGCCTCAGGGAGCAGAGGTCCCAGTCAACGAGGCTAACGAGGTGCATGATAATGCAGTCTCGGATGAGCAGAACCCCAAGGAGGTAGAGAATGAGAATGAGAATGAGGAGGAGGAGGAGAAGGAGAAAGAAGACTACAAAGCGTATTCTCACCCTGTCTGCGACAACCACCGCCTTGGGCTGGAAGTGGTTTCAGCAGAGGAGAACACCATCTCTGCTTCCTATGAGTAAGTGCTCAACAATCAAGTTCCAAAGCCTACTAACACTTGGAATCATCAGTATTGTCGCCATTCATGGACTGCATAGCTGGAGTCGGAATGCATGGGAGAGAAACCCCAGAGGCCCGATATATGAGTCCTGGCTCGACACCAAGTTCAATAACTTGTCTGAACACTCTGGGAGAGTCATGTTATACGGATATGATGCGGGGGATAGGTCTGGAAAAACTTTCACTTGTCAAGGTGTCTACGAGGAAGCTGAATCTCTCTTGAATGCTCTTCTTGAGTTCCGAACACCAGAAATCAGGGTTTGTTTTGATGCCCTTGAGCTATGTACCGCTGGTGATGATGCTAACAAAAGCCACGCAGGAGCAACGACGGCCAATCTGGTTCCTGTCTCACGATCTTGGAGGATTACTAGTAAAAGCGGTAAGATTCCCTGAAGTATCTGGTCTTCGGGTTCCTGACATGAATCTAGGCTATGGTTCTCGCTACCCGTCACGAGAGCAGATATGCAGACATTTTGCATTGCACGCGGTCTCTGGTAATGCCCTCCCCATGCTAGACTATAGACCCTGTTTATTGACTCTCCTGTTTAGGCCTTCTTTGGTTATCCTCACAGGTACGAAACAAGAGGGTTTCTCGAGGAGGGAATTGCGCGGCTTCTGTCACCTATGGAATATCGTCCCTACGTCGGCAACTTGTGGAGAACCACCAAGAGCCTCGCTCAAATAGTCATCGAGGTGAACGATGCCTTTCTTCAGACTCGATTACTCACTCAAGCCCACTTGGTCAACGTAGTATCCATGACTCCACCAGGACAGGTTCGTATATCACCATTTGACCCACGCTATATCGTCCTAACAACGGCAACAGGTCAAGATTTTTGATCAACGGATGTCGACAATGGGCATTCCCTTTGAGCTTCGGTTGAGCGTTGAGCAGCCGAATCACTGGTTGACGAATGAGCCAAAAGGAGTCATCCACCCATTCCGCGATGCGCCAAATCAGGAGTGGTTAGGTATGTATGTCCCAAAGATGTTTGAGTAGCTGAGTTCCTAATTCAGAAGCAGGTCCGGAATTGCCCGACCACCTTTACCCGGCATTGCGTCAACTACTTGACCAAGCATCCCCCATCTACCCTCATGTGAAGTTTGAGTTGATAGAGCCCTTATTGGAGCTGGACGATCTGGTCGATCCCTTTGATAACAAAATCATCCACCTGAGATGTACTCACGCCAACACCGCAACCACAGCATGGGTATCTGAGAGGGCTCGGCTTTACCTTGAGTACAAAAGGGATACATCGCAACCATTGCTCTTCTTCAAGTTCGATGCGCGTGATATTCGGTTCAACAATGCCCTGGCGATGCTGCAGACCTTCAACTCTCGCCTCCTCTTCCACCGCCCACGGGAGAACCAGGAGGCATGCAAGAATATCGCCGCGTCGCTTGAACTTGGTGGTGTGACGGGCGGCCGAATCGGCCTGTTTGATGACTTTGAGTACTTGAGGGGGAACTTAGGTGTGTCAAGAAGATGGGAACTATCTGATAGATACTGACGTTTGTATAGACTTTAAACGAACCATCCATGTGTTGGGATGCTTTGATGAGTGCGACGAGTCAGCTCTATGGTTCCTCGACGACCTTCACGAATACTTGGGAAGAAACGAAAGCAATTTTAGGTTGTTGATCATCACGACACACGGGACAAAGAACGACAAAGCTGTGGCTCATGCGCTTTCTCAGTTTGCCCCAGATACTATCACCTCTATTGAATACGAACCGCCCAAGCCTCTACCACTCAAGATTGACCAAACCGCCGCGCTGCTCATCCAAGAACGACCAGAATTCTCATGGAACGACCACTACGAGAAAATCAGAGATCTTCTTTTCAATTATGAACATGATGGGGATCTATACCAGCTGCTCGTTGACTGGCTCAAGTCAGCTCGAGAACCTCTCAAATCGAAAGCCGAGCTGCTTACTGGACCCTTTATACCTGAAGTGGTTTTTGCCACTGTCTTGGCTGAAATGTCCGATGAGCGTAGAAGATGGGCTCAGAAGCTGCTCTCCTGGGTACTCACCTCGCTTCGGCCTTTACAAGTGGCCGAATTCAGTTGGATTTCGGATGAGTTGTGGTTTGAAGAAGAAGGGGAGATCAAGACACGAGAGCCGACGAATGAGTATGGCGCATGGAACAATGTCGAAAATATCCTCAAGTATTTTGGCGGACTACTCGTTGTGGTGCATGGAGAAATTCGATTCAGGCACCCCGATACTCGAGAATGGCTACTCAAAGGCCATGTCCAAGACAACACGGCATGGTACCAGCAAGGCTCTGAGACGGAACGGAACCAAGTTATTCTCAAGACCTGTCTCAGTTATCTGTGCAATGAGGAGGAAAAAGGCACAATGTGGGCTCAGCGTCTTACCTATGCCATCGAGTTCTGGCCCCATCACTACCGTCAGACGACCTCCAAGGGAGACGCGGTGAAGGATCTATTTGGGAAGCCCTCCTTATTCAAGCGCTGGATCGAGGCATACAGTGCTTTGCCAACTCCATTCCTGAAACCACATCCGGATTTCCGCAAACCCCTCCCCGTGGCGGCCCATTTCGGCTTCGAGGATCTTGTTCGGTCTGCATTGGAAGAGTCCAAAGATGACTTTGAGACACGCGGTCAAGCGTTAGTTGAGGCAACGAGGGCGGGCCAACTAGCTGTTCTTGAACCTATTATAAAATCGTTCGAATCTGGCTTGAGTTTTGACGGCGAGTATCTGCACCAAGCCGTCAAGGCAGCCAGTTTCTGCGGTGATGATGACGTGTTTCGAAAGGTGGTTCAAATCATACCTGAACCGCCATATTCCATCCCAGTGTGGACTGCAAAATACCAGGTTGACCAACCTACCAACGAGCCTGAAGACCCCGAACCTGGGGCTCAAGATACTGAGACTCAGGAAAACTCTGGCGAAGACAAAGGGAAAGACCCTCTCACCGAGGACAAGAACCAGGACCCGCCGCATGACCCTTTCCACTGGCTTGCAGTGCCACTCCTACAAGCCGCAACGGCCGGATTGGACTATGTCATCACCAAGCTCCTCTCAGTCGGAGCGAATCCCAGTCCTCCAAAGGGCACACACTTGAACGAGAAAACCCCCCTTCACAGAGCAGCAGCCTGTGGGAACATCAGCTCCATCAAGCTTCTTCTTGACGCCGGTGCAACCTTGGCTACTCCCCGCACTACGCCGTTGCTGACGGCAAGTTCTCCACTTGCGGCGACTACATTGCTTGAGAGTGGAGCTGCTCTCGATACCAGAATGTTCGGGGGGAATCACATGCCTGTGCAGATTCTATCTCGATGGGGTGATTTCTTGCTGCTCAAGACAATCTTGGAGTATAAGGACTATAAAGAGTACTACAAGGAGGAATCTGAAGGTAATCCTGTGATTCTGGCAGCCAGATACAGAAACCGGAAGTGTCTCGAACTTCTCTTACAGCATGGATTCAATCCTAACATTCCAAATCCTGGCGGTGGAACACCACTGCGGTGGACTATCCTCAATGGCCGCACTGACATGTGTCGCCTGTTGCTGGAGCATGGAGCTGACCCTGACTTGACACCAGAGGGAGGTGTGCCCCCTTTGATAGAGTCAGTGTTTGTTCACAGCTTGGATATGATGAAGTTACTTCTCGAACATAAAGTCGACATTAACAAGAAGGAGATGCCAGGAATGGGATGGCAACGTACACCATGTCTGTCTAAACCATCTGTGGTGAAATGATATATCCTAACTTCTTATAGTGCATGTGGCCATCGATGACGGGCATTCAGACCAGGTTGAATATCTTCTCAAGCAAGGGGCAGACCCAAACGTCAAGGACTCGGATGAATTCTGGGCCCTTTACACGGCAGCGGAAAATGGCCGAACCGACATGGTCCGAATGCTTGCCGAGGCAAAAGCCGACTTGAACTCAATATCAGCCGAGGAGAAGTGGACGCCTATACACGGATGCACCAAGTTCCCCGAGATAGTCCAACTCCTGATTGAGCTCGGTGCTGACCTGACTATCAAGACTATCAACCAATACACTCCGTTGGACGTTGCCATTTTGCGCGGTCATCGGGAAGCTATTGATGTTATCCTGAGCAAATCCAAGGTCAAGTTTGACCTCACGCTCAAGGGTACTCGAAAGGCAATGATTATTGCCGTCGATTCGAGTTATGTTGACGTCATCGAGGCGATCCTGGAGGCTGGTGCAGACGTCAACACGCTTGATCCTACAAATGACAACAACAAGAATGAATCGCTCCTTTGTATGGCCATGAGACTACCAAGTGAGGACATGGTTCGCAAGCTTCTTGAGTTCAGACCGGACTTGGAGGTCAGAAGCGAAAAGCAAAACACTGTCCTTCATTGCATGACCGACAGTTCACCGGCGGCATCCTTCCGTCTGGTGGTGAACGCTGGTGGGAGACTGGACGTGGTGAACTCCAAGGGGCTCACTCCCCTGCAGATGGCTGCCCGCAATGGCAACGTGGAGGTCTTTAAGTACATGCTGACCAAGGAGACGGCACTTTCAATGCTTTACAACTCTCCCCTGGACCAGTCGGGCACGGTGATGCACGACGCATGCAGGGAAGGACCCCTGGAGATGGTCCAGATGTTGATTGAGAAGCAGTTCGACGTCAACTTTGTGGTGGATGGATATTACGGCACTCCCCTGATTACAGCCACCACGAGCCCCATGGATGGCATAAAGAAGAAGGAGATACTCGAACTGCTTCTGGAGAATGGAGCGGACCCATCCGTTCGTGTTGGCTTCTTTGCATACCCCCTCAACTCGGCCTGCATGTGCTGTCCAGCGGAAATCATCAAGCTTCTCCTTGACAAGAATGCTTCCATAGACTTCCAGGATCCATTTGGACGGAAACCGACACATATGGCTTGCTACAACTCTCTAGAGGTACTCAACCTTTTGAACGCTCCCGATTCTGATTTTGCCGTCAGGGATGAGCTTGGCAGAGTACCTCTTCACTACGCCGTGGTGAATGGACAATTGGATATTGCGGAGGAAGTACTGGCACGATCTGAACGAGTTGGGATTACTATTGATGTCAAGGACAATGACGGATGGACACCGCTTCTCTGGGCAGCTCGCGCATCTACAACCCTTCGCCAGTTGCCCTCGACTAATCCAATGACAACCGACATGGTGTCTTTTCTGCTAGAGAGAGGAGCCGATCCCACGATAGAGGGACTAGGGTTCTCTGCGCCGTCTCCTGCCTATCAAATTGCCTACTACTCGGGAGCTGACGAGTATGTAACCCCCACCCCCCTATTTCCTCTAACCCCCCTTGCTAACACTCTGTTCTTCAGTATCGGTGACCTAATCGTGGCCAAGACAGGCAAAGAGCCCCCATCGTCAAAAAGAAGAGGCAGAACTGGTTCCGGGTTCTGCGACTGCTGCCTGCTCGAGATCATGGGCAGCTACGTCATGTGTGAGACATGTCCCGGCTTTTGGCTATGTTTCAAATGTTCTAGATCGAGGTCCAAGTTTCATCCTCGGCACGTGTTTCGCGATCAAGGAGAGGAATGGGATGATAATGGGAACGTGGAGGGTGAGGAGGTTGAGCAAGTTCCAAAGACACCGGTCAAGGTTAACGGTGATGTTTTGGAGACGGTGCCAGAGGAAGGGAGTCAGAGTGAGGAGTTTGATGATGAGATTGTTGGTTAGAATAGCATGGTTTATGGAGGATCTTGGTCAAGAAAATATGCCTCGATTGGCCTTTCTAATGTAGATGCTCAACACGGTTTATCTGGATTAAGTGGACGATAACACCCAAGCCAGCGAGACTCGAGTTCAATTCTGAATGGTGAGGATATGGAAAAGGTTATAAATGAGTGATGCATGAACTGGCATCTCTAGTTTCCAAGTTCCATCAACCACAAACTAGAATGTCCATGACGCCTAGCCTTCCTCATGACGTGAGCTCGGGAACAAGATGAAGAGACAACAAGTCCGAGAACCCACCCACGGCATGTTTCGGTCGAGTTCCCTGAGGATTTGTCCAAGAAGCTTGGAAACAACCAATTCCGCGCTGTGTTGAAGGTGGTAAAGTAGACTGGACAAAAATTCAAGTCCCAGTCTTTCTTTTAAATCCCCAAGTTTGAACCATTATTAGCCATGTGAAGTAACTCCCAAGACGCCGGATCTCGAAAGACGTCGGAAATCCCATGACTGAACAGATCATCGAATGCCATTTGAAGCTGAAACTGTGATGCATCAAACCCAACCCACGGCTCAATGAGCTGTTCTGAAAGATATTGAGGATTATCAGATGTCTGATCGCCGTGAAATCCTTGCTCGGATGGGAGAGATACTGGCGTCGGTATCACCACTTCCTCTGTCCCAACCGACTGGTTTATTTGCCGGTGAGTTGTTATCAGAGGAGGCCTTTCATCTGTTGGTCCGGCTGCTGTAGTAGAGTCGCTTCTATCAGGGACTTCAACTCGTTGTCGGTTCATGCTACCCAAATTGCTGGAACTCATCAGTCTATGTGCAAGCTTTGCGACGCCTTGGGCAGTAGTCCAGCTCTGGCCAAGAGTATCAAGAGCTTCGCAGCAAAGACTGAGATCTCTGGATGATGAATCAATGTCCCGTACCCTGTCCCGTAGAGCACGGTATATCACTGTTGTGGCCATGGCCATGGCGTATGGTACTAACGGTAATGGCGGGAGGGTTTCATGTTGGTCGTGAGCAAGCATTTCGAGGATGCGATCTGCTGATGCGAGTCTTCGGGTGTAATGGATGTTTTCTGGGCCACTGTGTCGACATGATAGCATGGCTGCTAGGTGATACCAGACCTCAAGGAATGCTATAGCAAGGTTAGCAATGTGTCAAGTTTGTGCGGAGGCACATGTAAACTAGCCTCTGTGAGATCTGTGAAATCGATCGAACGTGGTGCCTGACGTGAGTTCCAAAAGAGAAGGAAAATCCTCACAGTCATCAACAGTTGATGTGGAGCTAGCCTTGTAGACCTTGGTTGCCTTGACTGTGAGGTCTCCTAATACCAAGGAGATGTGAAGAACCTGAGACCGATAGCTCTCTCTCCTCGGAGCAATGCGGTCGATAGAAATATCGGTATCGTCGATGATGAAAGGTCCTGCTCCCATGGTAGGCTTGTTCAGTCGATCAAAGTTCCGTAACGACCACCATAGATAGTCAAGATCCTCATCCGAGTTTTCCGGCATTTTCAAGTGTAACGACATTGACCAAGCTTCCCTAATAGCCTGCGTCAAATACATTGAAGAGCGATCAACACCACCTCGGCCGTCATTATGAAGATGCATCAATGCTAAGATCTGTATCTTGATAACCCTGTTTGACTCGAGGTTTGCCTTGATGGCTGCATCTAGTCCGTCGAGCAGCTTTGATGCGAACATTTGATGGCTCAGAAGTGGTCCGCCGTCGGTTAATCGTAGAAATGGAGCGGCTTGTTTCGCTTTGCAGGTGACAAGACATATTGCTCTGAGTAAGTACCGAGAAGCTTGGCCGTTGCTGAAATCGCGGAGAACACTGGAACCATCTATGATGGGTATGAGATCGTCTAGGAGAGAGTTGTAGACAGGTAGGAGTGCCTCAATGGTCGTTCTTGGTAGTTCAAGAAGAGCACCCACATCCTCAAGGTAACGACGATGGTGTTCCGTTAGAGGTGGTATCTTTATCGTTTGTCTGTATGTCCTCCACCACATTTGTCGACGTCGAGTCTGTTGAACGACATCCTCGGCGGCTGATACTCTGCCCCGGCTCGTTTCTGATTGTCGACGTGTTCGGTCTGGTTCAGGCAGGGAGAAGAGATGTTTCAATACTGCTTCGGGGTTGTATTCTTGCAGTTGTGAAGGATGTGGGCTTGACTCTCTGGTGTTGACATCTGGTTGTGACTCTAGAGCGGAGGGCTCGACTGGTTCCGGGTTGTCCGTCCTACTATCGCCCTCGTCATGATAGCATCTCTTCTTTCGTGAACGACAGTGATGGCAAGGTATTGGCGATGTACAGTCAGTCGTCCTCAGCTTTGTAACAGGTAGCTAGAGACTTATCTTGGGACGTTCGTTTCCTCGTAGGTGCGGTTGAAGATTGCCAAACAAGCTCCATAGCTGTCGTGATCAATCGATAAGCTCTGGAGTTACAGTAATCCTATGGACTGGAGATCGATTCCACCTCGTCTGTATTGGAGGCGGCATTGATGATTGTGGAGAGATGGCGGCTCGGGATGGAAGCGTAAAAGGGGCTAGCTTCCCCGCCCCCGACCGGGTATGGTCGGCCCGCAAAAGTAGTTCCCGGGTGCGGGGCCGCTCCGAAAATGGTAAATGCCGCTCCGAGTGCGGGCCCGGCCAGTGAGAAGGTATGACACGACACTTTACGGTCAGCTTGAACAAACAGAGGGATAACGTCGCTTCAAACAGAGTCTTGATGCATGGTAACCTTGATTAGCAAATGTTTCAATGGTCCAAGATAGTGCTTAACTCGTTTATCCCATTGTGATGATGGCCTGTTGATCCAAGACAGAAGTCACCCCTTGTTGAACGAGGATCTGTACTCCGATCCCATTCTGGAATCCCGACCCATCAACTCCTAAGCTAAACCTAATCTAGGTCGGCAACTCAACCGCTCAACGAGTGCAGCCGATGAGACGTATGCATGACTGAATCGACTTGGATCTGCGTGCCAACAGCCTCTCATGTGTCGACGGATGGCAGAGGCGCTCTGAGGGGTTGTCTGGCCTCAATTACTCCACTGATGTAAAGGCGGGGTACAAACAGCCTTCTCTCTCAAGTGGCATATAAAGATCCATGACATCTTCAGCAGGGGTTTTATCTTCATCAGCCCATTGTGCAGTCATTAGTACATCCCAGTCTTCATCATGTCTCCTTCATCTACCATCACACGCTATGTCATTGTTGGCATGGGCGTTCGCTCGTCCATGTACTACGAGAGCATCATCCGAGACTTTAAGGATGTTGCAAAGCTTGTCGGAATCTGCGATACGAATCAGACTCGTATGAACGCTGCAAACGACCACATCGCCGAGCTCGGAGGCGAGCGAGTGCCTACCTACAAGGACAAGGACTTTGACAAGATGGTCCAAGAACAAAAGGCCGATGTTGTCATTGTCACCACCATCGACCTCTTCCACCACCACTACTGCATCCGAGCCATGGAGTTGGGTTGTGATGCAATCACAGAAAAGCCCATGACCATCGATGAAGAAAAGCTTCAGGCAATGATCGATGCCGAAAAGAGGACCGGAAAACAGATTCGCGTTCTATTCAACTATCGCTACGCACCTCATCACACCAAGGTTCGCGAACTGATCGACTCTGGTGTCATTGGCGAGATTTCCACTGTCCACATGGACTGGATCCTCGATTGTCCCCACGGAGCCGACTTTATGCGTCGCTGGCACCGACACAAGGAGACAAGTGGTGGCATTCAGATGCACAAGTCAATCCACCACTTTGACCTGGTTCACTTCTGGCTCAACACTGAGCCTGAGCTTGTCTATTGCCTAGGCTCACTTCGTTTCTACGGCAAGGAGAATGCCGAAAAGCGGGGCGAGAAGAACCTTGGAGAGCGATACCTCAACAATCAAGATGCCAAGCAGGATCCCTTTGCTTTCCAGCTTGGTGAGAACGAGAGGATGAAGAAGCTTTACCTTGATGCTGAGCATGAAGATGGTTACATCCGAGATAGGAACTGCTTCGGTGAGGACATCACTATCGAAGACAACCTTTCCATGATCATCAAGTACAAGAACCAAGCTGTCCTCACCTACAACACCTACGCCTATGCACCATGGGAGGGATATCGCTGCGTCTTTAACGGTACTAAGGGCCGTCTTGAGATCAACGTCGTCGAGAGCGGCTACTCGCCGACAGGAATCCCAGTGCAGAAGGACCCAAGTGGCGAGGAGAAGCAGTATATCCAAGGAGGCGTCGAGAACACCAAGATTGTCGTGTATCCCATGTTTGACGAGCCCTATGTGGTTGATGTTGTCAAGCAAGAAGGTACTCATGGTGGTGGTGATCCCATCTTGCTGCGAGATGTGCTCCTTGGTGAGAAGAAGGGGGATGTTGATCGTGCTGCTTTTATTCGTGATGGAGGCAATGCTGTTCTTGTGGGAGTTGGAGCTAATCACTCCATGAAGTCGGGTATGCCTGTCAAGGTACAGGATCTGGTTCGCTGGTAGATTAGATGGGATAGAAATTGAATCTTTCGCTTGGACTTTGTTATGTTTTGCTATATGAGGCAATCTTTTGCCCGTTTTGATGGAAACAGTGTAAATGTGTTGCTGTAGATGTCTATATAGCATCGCTTTCTATATATCACTCACGCATTAAGATTAAACTTGTGAGAGGGGCTTGTTTCTTGACCACTCTGGTAAAAACATCCATTGTACAAAACCTCGAGACGAAGGCATCTCCTTCCTAATAGCGGGCGAGTGATATAGCTTTGTGTCTTGAACAACACCGGGCAATAAGTAGGCCGACCTGAAGTTCACATGTCTTTGGTATATATATTATAGACACGTAAAGAGAAATAAGTCGGATTGAGGATCGCACGTAACTAGATACTTGACTATGAACTGCGCAAAGAGGTGTGGTTTCGTAAATAGCTTTGACAAGCCGCCCCGAATAACAAGGCTCCCTAGTAGTGATACCGAAAGTTCAAATTTTCCTTATCCGTCTTGTCCTCAAATCCATGCGCAAGCGTACTGTCCACAGCAATCTCACCGTCCTCGGTTCTCTTATCCCGGACCCTGTTGCTATACGCATAATAAGCTCGCAGCAATAGCAACGTCGCTGCCAAGACACCATAACAAGCGACGTGTACCGAAAAGGCGATAAAGTATCGAGGAGCATCGTTGGAGCGGAATACTTGAGGGCCTATACAGTTTCCTACAGCCCAGCAGAGAAAGTTGGTCGCGATGACAAAAGATCTCTTTGTTTGACCAGCGACATTTCGGGTGATTAGGGAGAGACAGAGGGCAGAACAGGCCCAGAATGATATCGTGACGTAGTAGGCCAAGAGCAGACCGATTTCGTTGGCCTTGCTTGTGCGTTCAACAGTCATGAGGACCACGGTACCAGCAATTGAGCTAAGAGAATTGTCAATATGTCATGCTATCATGGATAGAAGGGCAAAACTCACGGAATCACCGATGCAGCCATGGCATAAATGGGCTGTCCAGTCTTGCGATCCACCCAAACGGCGCCAAACATGATGATTATCATGACAGCGCCCAGAACCATGGACAGAAGTTGTGTTTGAAGGACATCGAAGCCAAAGCTTTTGACCAAAAGTGCCGAAAAAGCATTGAGGCCAGAGTTAGGAAGGGTGGTGCAGATTTGAATCACTCCAAAGGCGTACGCTATTTCACGTTAGTCATAGTCTTTAAAGATACTTGATAAACTTACTCTGCGGGTCTCGTAGAGCTTCATAAATCTGTTCCACTCGAAACTTTCTGTTCTGCAGGCCGCTCTGATTGCTGCGAACCCGCTCGACCATGAGCTTCTTGTCATCTTCGGAGAAACACTTTGACTTCATCGGGGAGTCTGGCATCCACCAGAGAACAAAGAGTCCCCAGAGTACGGTGATGCATCCGTACGTTATAAAAAGTGCTTGCCAAGAGTGAATAGGGGATTTATCCGGAATGTTTGAGAAACAGTAGGCCAGAAGACCTCCGACGATCTGTTGTAAGCCGTTCATAGCATACCTTGGGAAGTCAGTCTATATTTCAGAACTAGGAATCCATCCAACAACTCACCAAAGAACAACAGTCGTGCTTTGCTCAGAGCGTCGGTACCACATGCCCGAAAGGAACACGAAACAAGGCTGGCAACAAGCCTCAAGAGCCCCCAAGAAGAACCGAACGGCAAGCAAGCCTCCAAAATTTCGACAGGCTGCATGGAGCGCAAGCACAGCGCCCCAGCAGATGATGTTGGCAGCGAGATACTTTGCCACCGAGATGCGTTGTATTATCCAGTTCGTAGGGTATTCCACCACCAAAACCGCAATGTAGACGATTGTAGTCAGCCAACTGTACTGCATATCTCTGTTAGCAGCCTCCTAAAGTGTTCAGAGCCATGACATACCTGCTGTCCGACCAGTTTCGTATCATCCACGATTCCCATGATAGAAGCAAACGAGATTGTTCCTTTGTCAAGCGCCTGAAGAAAGTATGTAACCATCATAACAAGCAAAACCCGCTTGTCAATCATCCTCTTAAGCCGCTTATTAGTTTCCTTGTCGATATCGATGGCAGCAGCAGAGGCATATTTAGCGACTTCGGGGTCGACTCTGTTATTATCGGCCGCATGCTTCATATCGGTGGCATCCTCAAGATGCGTGGAATTGAGCGTTTGAGGGTTGTTCTTCGTTGAAGACATGGTGAAAAGGAGGTGAGGGAGTCAAACGACTGCTTGACCTGGTCAGAGCAGGTTGCAATGCACACCGTTTATATATGTTCTGGGTGACTTCCCCGCATTCCCCTATACCCCAGACCGCTAAAGACATGGAGAATCCGGGGATGCGGAGCTAGACAATCCGGGGTGTCCATCGTAGGAAGTCTGGTCCATATTACGTATCTAAAGCGAATTCCCTGTGTGTATGGGAGAGAATGACTCGCCGAGAGTCTCGCCGGTAGGGATGTCGGCAATTCTGTTCAAGTTCTCCGCAAAGCAGAGCCGACCCAAAATTGGCCTAGTCTGGCATCGGGCATCAGGTGGTGTGTCATTGAAACCTGTCGAGGGGCCCCTACGTTTTGATCAACATCTGTATGTAGCGATGGCTTTTTGTATATCTACGATGCTGCGACAGTGTTGTAGCCCATACACGAGGTGATGGAGGCGTTGGAATGTTATCAAGCTCCATGTTGAATACGAACGGCTCGGTAACAGATTTTGTTCGCCGCGATTTAATTCGCAAGTCTCTCAACGTGTTGACTCCATTCTTTACCTCATGGTCCAACTGTCACATTGCCAGGGCTAAAGATACAAGGGATCCTTCGTGTCCTCTCAAGCATCAGGAAGTTATTGACGTCTCCGCCCCAAAAAGAGTAACTACCCGCCAAACCCTTGGCCTAGGAGTGCACGGTTAACTAGGCTTGTGACATGAGTATCCACTATCTTCCGATGCTGGGCGCCACCGGTACAACTCTGATCATTACAATGGGCCATGTTCACGTGCGAATGTCTCGGTTAGGCGTTCGTCTCTTTTCTCGCCATTGATCTTTGCATTTCTCTTGTTACAAAACCTGAGAGCTATCCGTAGATGCCGCGTTGCTCAGAGCACTTGGGCTACCCATGACACGACGAACCCATCATCTGGTTCTATTCTAGTCTTTGATGCCTGGAAGACGGCATTGGGACTGGTCATCAGCCCGCTGGAAGCTTATATCCAGCACCAACTTCGACCACAGTGATTGACCTGGTTGAAAGGTCGTGATTGAACCTTGAACTACCTAGAAACAGCCCTTGTTCGAGAAAGGAGCCTATGCAACAACCCATAAGCCTTAATATTAATTTACTGGCATCCGCTTTCTCTATCAAACCAGCTAAGCCAAAAGGTTAGTGATATCTCCATGCTCTATCCGACATTTCCTGTCCTTGCTTGCCATCTCCCCACTCTTAAAACAGTCCAAACACCCAAACCACGTCTTATGCTTAGGAATATTACGAGCAAGAGCACGCAAATCCCTCGTCAAGCTATCTGTCCGATCCCCCGAGCACCCACAATTATACCGTGACGTGCAACTCCTCACAGCGAGAAGTGGAAGATTATTTGCAGCTTTGAGCAAGTGGTTGAATGTATGATCTCGTAGATCAAGCTCGTAAGGGACAATCCCTGCTCCCCTGAGAGTGAGGGTGTATTCTGAAATGGCATGGCTTGCACGGTAGCATCCTGAGGTGAGACTTGTCCATTGCCATGTTGTCCATGGTGCTGTGACGGCGCGGTGATAGGCCTCGCAGAATTGAAGTCGCTTTTGGTCCAGGTACCCTGCGTCAAGGTCAGCTAACTTCTAGACTTGGATAAAAATCTGAATTCTTACTCCCAACGCCACTGGGCAGAAGAGGATGATCAATCAATTGGATGGCCTGTGTATGAGGCCCTGCAATTGGTCCTTCATGATGAAGAACAAGTGTCCACGCAACTTCACAAAACTCATGCGGCAAATCTGCCACATAAGCAAAAATGAGAAGACGGGAGATGTTTTCAATCGACGCTTCTTCCACATCAGGCAGTGAAGCCGTCCAATTCCGGAGCCATAAAGCGCCACAGTATTTGAGAGTCTGAGTGCATTGATACTTGTCGCAAACGCCAGCTAAGGCGAGAAGCAAGTTGCTTCGAGGTTGATCGGGGATTCCATTGAATTTGAAATGCAGTACCCTGCAAAGGAGAAGCATGGCTGTGTAGTCATCATCAGGAAGCAATAGTCGATATGGTTCCCGATCTGGTGATGCTTTTGAGTCGGATAGCTGAACTCCCTCGAGAAACCTCCCGTCGAGCATGGCTTGGAATACTGGGGATGCATTCGAGAGGATTTTTGAGGATACTAATATCTCTCTATCCTCGAGCTGGACAGTGACCTCCTTCTCCTCTCCTTCAGACTTGGACTGATCTTCTTTCTCCGAGGCCTTTTTTGCGGGAGCATCGGTTTGAGGATCGTAAGGCGAGACTAGAATAAGGTCCCCATCGGGGTCAACCGTGTTTCTCTTTAGCATCAATTCGGTATTATTGCAGAGTGTTTGATATTCATTTAGCTTGGAAGGAGGATGGAGGAGGCAAGAATTGAGGGTGTCACCGTGTCCATCAAAACTGAGTTTCAGCCACAGCGCTTATTAGTCACCCACTTAGCGCGTGCTGCAAGGGACGCGCCTTGTGATTGACGTTGTAAGCGCCTAGATAAGCTTACCGTAGTAGAGCCCTGTAGGGGCTTGTTATGGTGCCTGCAGGGTGCCTACAGGGTGCCAATGGTGCCGGCAAGGTGCCAAAATAAGGCACCGTGCTGGCAAGGTGCCTACCTTCTAGGGAGGTGCCAGCGGGGTGCCAGCGGTGCCAAGGTGGTACCTTGGTGCCAATGAGTGCCGAAAAATAATTCAAAGAAGGAAGTCGCGATTACCTATATCATAGGGAATAACTGCCCTGCTCGTATGCCTGTAATTCTGTAATGCCCTGTAGTCTAGTAGTTAAGCCGTAGTAATCTAGTGTTTAATTCGTAAGATAGATCCCTATATAAAGTAGCTAGCCATAGAGTGACCCGTGAAATAAGAGGAAGTAAAGATGGCGAAAGAAGATATCTTCTTTTTGCCTTTTTTTATTGGTTGATTTCTCTCTTGGTACCGTGCTGGTACCGTGCCGGCACTCTGCCGGCACCTCCTGGCACTATGCTATAATTTTGGCACCTTGCCAGCAGGGCTTGGGCTTTTGGCACCGTGCTACCCCTTGGCACCGTAACACCCCACTACTTGGCTCTACTACGGTAATCACATCCGGACTACGAGAGAAGGTTATCACAATTATTAATCGGGGATCTGAGGTTTACCAGTAGATTTCGAGGTTTGGTATTGTGGGCAGGTTGTCCATGACGATAAAGGAAAGCATTAGTGGTGCCTGTAAAGACTTGGTGTTAGGCCTGATGAACGATTTTGGGGTCAATCGTCTGTATTATTTAAATGAGATTTCCCCCTATTTTATTTCTTTCTCTACTATATGTTTTATTTGTAGACATTAAATGCCAGATTTTAAGTCAAGGATGTTGGTCTTGACTGGTGGGGATAGTGTTCACATGGTCTTGACATGGCAATGGCCCGTAAAACATCCTCGCAAGGAAACACTAGGTTCTGTAATCTAGGTTCAATTGAAAACGTCATTGAGTCAATCTCTATTCCTATTGATGTCCTATACCTTCATTTATAATATGACATTCTTGTATCACATGTGCTGCGCAACACATCCGCCTTGTGTCACCCACCCTACACCTCAATCAAGAAGAACCAGTGGGCCTGTCGGGTTCTTTGAGACAGTACTAAACTGAGCCTAAATCCAGAACCGTTTCCGATAACTCGGAGAGAACGTTGATACCATTCTATTAAAGCCCGAGTCTGCCGGATACTATCGAGTCTCCTCTTAACTGTAGAAATCTGACAAAAGTTCCCGAGTTTCACTTCACGCACGCATGTGCTTTCAGAGCCCGGCCTCCGTTCGGGGTCTTCCTGACCAGGGCATTGATCGACACCAACCCCTGTCCAACAGCCGGCGCGTCCATCTTAAGCATAAGACCGAGTGCCCAATGAGGCAGCTCTTCAAACATCTCCCCACGGTCTTGGCCGTTGAGATTAGATTGCAGCATTTCGTACTCTGAGTGGCCAACCGAGTTTTGCTCCTTTTAATAGCCACTCGCAAACAGCCGAGGCATCCACGCCAAGGTTACATCGAAACGATGAGCTAGTCGTCTCTTGTGCAAAAAGTCCTCGTCCATGATTGGCAGGTGTCTTCTCGTTTATCTAGGGTCCCGTTCAATCAAAGCGGACTCCACTTCCTTCCACGGAAGGTGGATTTGAATAGTCACGCTCTGGACCTGGACCAAGGACTTGGCAGGGGCTTTCTATGGACTAACAAGTCCAGCGGAAAGGCGCTTCTCCTAGTTACTCTGGCGTGATATTGAGGAGTTTCTTGGCTATGACTATTTCCAACTTGGCAGGAGGCATAGTTCTGGATACGAGAGACCACGGTTGAACACCACAAAGAAGGCGAGGATCGACGTTATTGGTCTGAGACGGGATGAAATTGTCCGTCCTTACGATTAGTCCTAGAGATAGGAAATATATAAATACAGAGAGAATTACGACTTGATTAAACAATACCAGCTCAGTTTCGTCCATCTTCAGTCTGACTACTACTCCTCTTTCATCATGGTTTCCAAGTCTCTTCTCGCCGTTCTTTTCGGCGCCGCCGGTGTCCTGGCCCTCCCCCCTCGTTGCGCCGTCTCTGATCCTACTCAGGAACAGTTGGACAATGTGGCAACTCTCAAGGCCATTGAAGAAACCGCCAGAATTGCCACCAGGGCCTCTATCACTGTCGACACCTATTTCCACGTAATCTCATCTTCCTCATCCAAGTATATCACCCAGAAGCAACTGCAAGACCAATTGGCCTACATGAACGAGTCATATGGTCCTCACGGTGTCAACTTCAGATTGGTGGACACTTCCTTCACCACAAACGCCAACTGGGCCGCTGGCAACGGCGAGGTTGCCATGAAGAGACAGCTCCGCAAGGGAGATTATAGCACACTCAACCTTTACTTTGTCGACGTTGCCAAGCTGGATGGTTTCGAGGCTCTCGGATACTGCCACTTCCCCGAGCCCGGTGTGACAGCTGGATCCACAACCTTCATCAAGGACGGTTGCGTTATCGTTGCGGAGACGGTTCCTGGTGGAACTGCTGAGCCATACAACCTTGGTGGAACCGCTGTCCACGAGATTGGACACTGGTTCAACCTCTTCCATACTTTCCAGGGCGGATGCACTGGTAGCGGAGACTTTGTCAGCGATACCCCTGCTCAGGGTCGCAAGACGGCGGGTTGCCCTGCCCGCATGGATACGTGCCCAAACCAGGCTGGTGATGACCCCATCCATAACTACATGGATTATTCCGACGAGTGAGTCCCCTTTGCAGATTTAATTGTTGAACAAGAACTAACTTGATATAGTATCTGCTATGAGGAGTTTACCGCCGGCCAGGAGACTCGCCTCCACAGCGCTTGGGAGACTTATCGCCAATAGAAAGACGGGTTCTGTAAATCTACCCTGACTTATTCGTGTACATAGTCTTAGTTATGAGAAATGAAGAGTGTAAATGAGAGATTGATAAAAAGTGTAATGAGAGTTTGATAAGACTTGAGTGCTAATGGTTTTGCTACTAGCAATTGACCAAGGAAAAATCGCCCGTCTTGTCTCCATTTTCAGACAATTTTAAAGGTCCATCACCTCGGCCACTCCATCCCATACCCATCTCAAAGGACTGGCAATGTAGATGACAAACCGCTTCACCTCCTCGAACACGACGTAAAAAGCCCATGCAATACGGTAGACAATGAACGTAGCCTCACCCATGACCCAGGAGGCGGTTTTCTTGACTTGCTGTATAACCGGATGCGAACACTTCCAAGGTCTGGTCACTGCAGAAGTGCTCTGGTCTTCTAGTTCATCATCCATAGGCCAGTCCAGCCTCGTGCGATAGACGTTATAGACGAGGGGGCCACCACACATCTCGCGGGCATCGCTTGGACATTCAAACCAGCACTTCGTTTCGTTGACTCGCGATGATGGCGGCGGGTATGAGCGGGAGCAGTGGCAGTCGCCACCCCGTCGTAGTGCAACTGGGTATCCTTTTGCGGCGCATGTGTATGTGCAGGAATCCCCCTGAGCCTCGCGGTTGAAAGACCTATGGTTTACGATGTTGGAACTCTCTGGTAGCTCGTCAAAGCAGCCATAGAACGGTAGCTTTGGCAACTCGGGCTTCTTGTCTTCCTCTTGGTCATAGGCGACAGAAACATTCAGTCCGGTGTTGATGACACTCAAAGTTCTTCCACGTCCACCGCAAGCCTCGGCGGGATTGGCAGGGCATGGAGAATTGCAACGCTTGTCATCCACTCTCGCGCTCAACATGGGATATGTATCAGCACAAAAACACTTGTGTTCTCGGGTTAGTGCAACAGGCTTTCCATAGCGCTTGCACGTCCTAGAGCACGTGGTAGGCGTGTTGATTGACTTTCCGCCCATAGCTCTGCTGACTGTTGTTCGAGAATACGATCTATAGCAGCCATGGGATGTCATGCGGCCTATCATGGGCTCTTCAAAAGGAGTTTGTCGAGGAGGGCTGTTGGAAGGCCCAATCTGGTATGGGACGTTTTGTGAGAGGCCGGTGAGGTACGCAGTGTACATATCTGAAGTGCCACCACACATTTGATCAGGGCTGCCTTGGCATGGGATCTCACAAAGATCATCCTTGTCCAACGCTGCCTTGGGTGGGTAGGTATTGGCGCAGTGGCACTCAGAGCCTTGAAGCATGGCAACCCGCTCGCCAATGATCTGACACCATTTGGCGCAGTCCTTGAGAACATACCCTGAGCTGACGGCGCGCAACGGCGCACGAACTGCGTGCCTGGGAAGCTGCTTGAAACATCCCTGCGAGACGAGCTCTTTGGAAGTTGCAGGTGGCTTAGGCTGTTGCTCGATGACTTGGCCGTTGCCCTCGGATGGAATTATAGAATCGTGATCAACGCCTAGGTTCCTCCCCAGATTGAAGGCGCTGTAGGCTCCTGGGCCACCACCACACACCAAAAAGGGTTTACCAGGGCATGGAAGGTTGCATCGTTCGTCTGGGAGTAGTGATTGCTTGGGAGGATATTTGCGGGCGCAGTAACACTTGTCGCCGTTTAAAACCATAGCACTGAATTGACGGCCCTTGCACTTGTCGTGGCACACACGTGGTGTCATGTTTATGTCCGTAAAGAGAGTGAATCGGCTTGGGAGTTGACTGAAGCAGCCTTGTGAGGTGATTCGGCCCAGTAGAGGTTCTTGCGCAGGTCTTTGCTCGAGAGTAAATGTGTTGAAGCTAACATCCAACTCGCGACCTAGATTGTAAACGCTGAAAAACCCGATGCCGCCGCAAGCAACCTCGGGATCTTCACGGCAGCCAATGTGACATCTAGCATCAGGAACCGCAAAGATACTGGGTGGGTAAATGTCCGCGCAGTGGCACCACTTGCCCCTCAACAACATGACATTCTTGCCCTTCAGCTGGCACTCCCGAGAGCACCAACGGGGAGAGTTGTGGGTGGAGCGTAGGGATGTGATGTTGTCTGGAACCGAACCGAAGCAGCCCTGAGAAGTATAGACTCCCGACCTGGGTGGCGTCACCGGTGGCTGCTTGGAGGGACGTTGACGGGCATTGCTGACAGCGTGATTGACGTGGACCTTGGGGCCAGCCCTGTCGATATTCGGGATCTGGGCAACTACCAGAGCCGTCCAGAGAAGAAGGGGTAAAAGAGTGACAAGTATAATGTTGAATCTCGCCATTGCGACAAAAGGTGACAAGGCATGGATGGGTAAGAATCAGAAAAAGAGTTGCTGCAACCAGTGAATAAATAAATCTCTCTTCTTGTCCATCCCTCAAAGGATCAACCACCAACCCCCCCTGCAATTTGCGAAACTAGGCACGAGCTGTTGTTGGTCTGCACGACCAATCAATACGGAACAGCGCACTGAAGGAATGGGACGGTGGCAAGGATGGAACCAACAACTTGTAACTAAAAACAGCCCTACGCCATGGCTATATCCTAGTTGGCGACCTGGCTGATTCTCCACTGGTGCCGACCAACAACCGTTTGAACCAGATCAGGTAAACGCCGAAACTGCAAGGCGTTTTCAGAGGCAACGAACGGGTCAAGCTTGCTTTGGACTGTTGGGACGCCCCTGAATTACCAAATATTGTTGCCCTGGTGCTGTTTTCTCGATATCCTACCATTTACTGAATAAATACCTGTGACACAATTCTCCTCCATGACAAGACTCATACAATAGATGTACGAAGAAGTTATTTTGAAGGGTACACAGTTTGCCAGCCATCTATATACTCTCCAATCTAGTAACGGCCGGCGTGAAGGGCCGCACCATTTTGCTTAACCTTTGGTTGACCAGCTTGATTTTTATTGAAACTCTGATGGCTATGAACTTGTTTGATTTCATGAAATCTCATGACCCTTTGATCAGAGCCTGCAATGAATGTTCCGATGGGAATCGCCAGAATTCAAAGGCAAGTAATAGAGTCGCTTTGTTTAGCGCGGACTTCAATAATCAGCCTTCCCTTCTCGATTGTAGTACTAGGCTTTTGCCATGTTAGCCCATGGCTTTGGGTATTATTGGCAAGGCAGGTTTTCTGGGACTCAAGTTAGGTAGGGTAAGGTAATAACATCAACTGATGAATAAAAGGCTAGAACGCTTTGGTAATAACACTTCAATAACGGAATAAGGAGAACTGGGAGCTCGACCGGCAAGTTATGAAAGAGAAGTGTAACTGAACAGACGATATGACTGGGTAACTGTCAGACACAAATAAGGGATAAGTAAGAACATTAACAAAGGCAGAGGCTTACTAGCAGATTACTAGCAGGTAGTGCGATAATACGTTTATTAAATCTTGCCCTGTTATCTTAATAGCTTCTTTATTCCTTTATTTTTGTCCCTTTAGGCCTCGCTTTCGCTTGGCCCCGATTCCCCTTATCGCTATCCGTTAACTTATCGGATACTTCCGGAAAGGGATGCCGCCTGCCCTTATCTCCGCTTCATGCCCATGACACTAATGAACAGAGTCTTAGCATTTTCGCGTAGCAGGGACAGAAGACAGCTTGAGAGATTCTAGACCATAATACTTTTTAGTCATTATCTTCACTAGTCCTCGAATGCTTAATATAGTCAAGACCGCATTAAGCTTGATCGAAGTAATAGGAATGAATAAATGGCTGTCAAGACGGATAAATGTTATGCTAATCTATTCTTTTCAGTAGGTTCGTTTGGAATCCGCGAGCTCTGAGTTTTTAACAAGCCGGTGAGCCGAATCCCTGAAACCTTGTTTCTATGGCATTGAATGTCATGATGGTCAAAACCCGTGGAAACCGTGGTGGAATCTAGTCACGGCATATCACATGTCTTGATCTTGACCGACTCTGCTCCTTGCCAGTGATATTTAAGCTACATACATCTCTATGCCACTTCCTGACCTACTCAGACATTATGGCCGAAGCAATGGGGCAGTATATGCAGGGCAGTAGCTAAAGGGGGATACAAGCGATCTTCTGGCTCAGTTATCCCATCGAGGGCTGGGCTTCAACTGTAACAAAGAACACATTTAAAGAGACGTGCCAAATATCTACCGCACATTATCACCGGGAAGAAAATTGTCAGTTTTATAAACATGAGGGGCCAGACCCCTACTGTTATATAAGTGTACACTCTCTAATCTCACCATGCTCAGCAAAATTCCTACTCAACTCGCGCATGTCTTCCGTATTGTCGCCGACAAAAGATGCAGGGTTGATGATAGCCTCCCTTGAGAATATAGAGTTTTCCTCATCTCGACACTTCAGGACCAGAAACACGCGCAGCAGATGGTCATCTGACCACTGTCCCAGCTCAAACAGAAAGGTTCCAGGTGGGATCCCCTTCCACCTCTGACCGTCTTCTCGGATACACATAGAGTGGATAGGTGTCCCATTTCTGTCAAGAAAGACCCATTCATCAGTCCGATTTCTTTCAGTCGTGCCTGGCAACCAACGCATCACCCGACCCCGCAGGATCAGGTTGCTCTCCACCAAGACTCCAAAGGTGTTGTCGTTTTTGTACTTGCAACTGACTTGGACGACCTCAGCCGTGGGTGATATTAAGTCGACTCCTTGATACATGACCTGTTTTGCCCTCGAAGCCCAAGACCAACTAGGTGTGGTTGTTTTCTCGCCCGGCTCTACTCCATAGTCCCACGTACCTCCGGGCACGCGCCAACACAGGTCAATCAACAGTGTGTCAGACCATAGCCCTGCGAGATATTGCTCTCCTGGTCGAGCATAGCTTAATTGCTTCGCTACTGCACCGAGAGCAATAAGCCTATCCTTCTCAGAGCTCAACTTAAGTAAAGAGTAATCTTCAACCACTTGTCGCCATGCCTTTTGGGGGTCTGGGTCGATCCAACGAAGGCCGTGCTCCGGCCCATGTGAGGGACGAGTCTGTATCTCACGAGTCTCGCTCATATGCGAGAGTGGTAGAAAGGCATCCTGGTTGGAAGGTGGATATCTGACGGCACCGTAGTTGATGCCGCATTCACAGTCCACGCCCTGATGGCAGCCAAAAATCAACTCACTTCGGCCAAAGAAGACGCACCTCGGAGGCACTAGTCGTTCTTGAAAACACCAGGCACGAGTCAGGAGTGGCGGCGCCCATCCAAACGACATGTGATTGAACTGTAAGACCTCATGCTCCTGACTCACGTGGAGCGGCCATGTGTCTTGACCCAAACGTAGGGTTGCAATCTGCTGGGATTGCCACTCGGCGCGGCTGTCAAAGAGTCCCGAGTCACAGTCACCACCCCAGAGAGCCACAAGCGTCACAAACGAGTTGCCGTAGACATCACACATGCGGCCTGCTTCATGGATCCACTCGTCTTGATCATTTTGAATGATGCAGAGAGAGTCAACCCATAAGAAATCAAGACCCAACTCTCGTGTGAAAGCGATGGTGTCCCGAAGAGTCCTGGGGAGAGAAGAGAGTTTAATCTCATCCAAGTGTCTTGCTAACGTAGACCGTGTGGTTTTGATATGCTCCTGCAACTTTTCGTCACCCCAGACATAGCTCAATGCAGCGTATCGAGTGCATTTGGGGAGATTTAGACCTTGTGTTAACTTGACGTTGCCTTCAGGACCAAGAGGTCTGACGTCGATGAGTCGTGTTGGCAGATGATTTTGACTCCGATTCAACAAGCATTTATCGTGAGCGCCCATACAACTCTCCAGTCTGTGGCGCGCCCATGATGCCGAAGACACTGGGGATATTGGACTACCTAATATCCTCTTTGTCGGCAACCCAACAGGAGGTTCTCCCGGGTACTGACTTGCGGGAATAAAGACATAAAACCCGACGCTTACTGGGAATTGTACTGCCTTGACATCTTGTAATATTGCGATGACCCTCTGCCCTGGGACATTTTGATTCGGCGTGGTGATGAAATGTGAACCCCAGATGGTGATGTGAAACTCGGCATCGGGGGAAGATGTGCCGGTTTTTTGATCTGAAATCTTTTCGAGAACGCTTTGGCAAGCGACGAAAAGGAGTTGGCACGACACACATTCAGATCGTTCCAAACGGCTCAAGGTTGGGGATGCATAGTTGTTGAAGTGGAACAATGTCCGACGTGTCCCATCCCAGGAACAGATATTGCACCAATTCTGAACTGTGTCTGTGCCGGAGGAACTCGGATCGGTAGAAGAGGGCGAAAGAAACCACTCTGCAGGAATCGAGATCTCTGGTAGGAGCGGGTCTGTTGATGTCGAGATTTCACCCAGTGATTGGGAATCCATAGTTGTCTGCCGTTGACCTTGACCCCCGACTGGGATTTAGATTGAAAGACAATGTATGGGTGAGTTATTATCGATCAAGGGTATCTATCCTTGTTGACAAGGGAGGCTGGAACACTGTGGGGGAGTTTCAAGTGCTGACAATGATCCTTTCGTTGTAAGGAGACGAGGGTTAACGGGACAACATAGGACCGATCTCGGTAAATTTTCTTTAAACGGAAATTGTAGTTATGATCATATCATGAGCCCGTCTCAATATCTTGATAGTTGCCTCGCTGCAAGGAAAGGAATAAATAGGCTTCGAGAGTATGTAGTAATGGAGAGGGGCGTGTCTAATCTCGATAACCAACGTACGTTCTACAACCTGCTCATCAAGAAGCACCCACTCACAATGTGATAATACTGTCAATTGACAGCACATGCAGCTTTCAGGAGACGTTGGTGAATCGGGAAATTATTGAAGCCGGCGCCAAGCTGACAGCTACCGCTATCGAGAATAAACAGGGGTAAACAAAAGAAAAACATGCATTGTGGGTTAGTTGATCGCGTCAAGACTCTAGCTGATGTCAATAGCTTCAAGACTATCGATTTTAAAAATGGGACCACACGAAACCTTTTAAACCGTTTAAAAGCCACCCAAAGCCACCCCCATTCTTTCCGCCTTCCTTTCCCTGCTCTTCAAAAGTTTGCGTGCGTTTGCTTGTCTCGTCTTTCGTTAACTCGTTGCGACAATGCGCCCCGGCGTTGCGGTTTCTTTGGCCTTGGGCCTTTTGGGCGTTGACCTGGTGGCTGCCAGTGTGTGCATACCTCAATCGTGTAAGTCTTGACCATCGCAAATAGATTTCGAAGGGACCGACTAATCTTTGATAGCATCCTCGGTGGTGACTGGCGCATCCCTGACGACTTCTTCCGAGACTGCATCTTCTTCACTCTCCACGGCAACTGAATCCTCGAGCGTATCTACGACGATCTCTGTGGCATCCTCGGATACTACTCAGACGACAACGAGCGAGATCTCATCTTCGACCTCGACCGAATTTGCTAGCACCAGCTCCTTCGAAGTTGTATCGGAAAGTGCCACGACATTCACGACAAGGACAACTACGGCTGAATCTGTCACCACCAGCTCCGAGGTCGCATCTGAAAGCTCTACGACCTTGGTCGAGTCTACTACAACCACCACAGTCGCATCTTCCACAGCTCAGACAACTACAACCGACCCCGCCACGACCGACTCCTCGGCCACAGAGTCGTCCAAGGTTACCACGACTTCCTCCGCTCGCTCAACCAATCCCACCTTCGAAATCATGGTCAGAGGGAACGCCGTCGATGGCCAGTACATCAAAAATGATCCATCTGGCGCTGGTTTCTCACTATTCATGGCAACCGACGAGAACTATGAAGTTGTTGCCGTCTATGTCGAGGAGGGTACCGGCCACCTCAAAACCCTCTTCAGCGACTACTACCTCTGCATCGGATATCAATGGTCATACACCGAATACGACATCCTACCGGCTTTTGTCCAGCTCTGCAATACCTGGAGCTTTAACAACGATGGGGATAATAGACTCAAGCACATCACATGTCAGTTGACGGGTCAGAATCGACTCGCTTGCAGTGCGCCTGGCGGCTATTGCTACAACTGGCATGAGGGCCCGGGACAGACGGTGAGGGGTCGATGTGACACCGTTCCAGGTATTACCTTTACCGAGTTCTTTGCACGATCTGACAACAATGTCGACAACTATGTCGTGTACCTTGGGCCGAATGATTCATTTGATGGATATGAACTTGTCAGTGCCAGGAGGATACCGTATATGGAACCAGTTGCGGAACCGTGAGAGCATAGATTGTTTAGAAGATGACAGAAATTAACATGCGTCGTTGAAAACTGAGGTGTCTGGCAGCCAGTATGCGAAGTGATTGTGCTGATGTTGTGATGCACAATGACCACTACGCCATATGGCAAAAGTGTAAAGTACCTTACAACAGGTACCGAGGCAATTGGGTCATATAATGCTGCTTCACAGCTGAGCAATAGTACCAATCTCTGAACTTGAAAAAAAAGTCGCTTTAATAACCACTAAAGTCGTGATGGTCGTGTCTTGACAGCATCTTTCTGGCCATGAGTCTCCAACGCTCGAACATGGTATACCTCGCCATCAAATACTACCTTGTCACCGACCCTCCACTTCTCTTCTGCCGGTGGAGAAACAGCGCCTGTGCTTGAAAGTGACGGAAGCTCCAGTTCACCTGATTGATACGCCTTCTTCCACCGTAGCCGGCCTTGGACGTTGGTCAACTCCTCCTTTAGAACACTAAACAAACCCTGCTTATTCTGACGCATGGCTAGGTAAATGCCACCATACTGTCCGAGAAAAACATCATCTCCGCCTAATTTTCCTTGCAGGATCCAACCGCGGTTCATTCCATGATTGGGCTGGAGCTCTCGCCAGACTTCTTCATAAGGCGTAACTTTGTTGCCCTTCTCAGCGCATGGCATAGATCCAGTCTCGAGGTCGTCCCCATTTGGCAGTGGTTGGAACATTCCTTCATCTGGATCAAAAGAGAGTCTGGAGTCGATGATATGGTTCCATCTGCAGTGGACTAGCCATCGTTAGAGAGGCGTGCTGGCTGGGACGGCGTTCGACTTACGTGGATCCCGTGATAGAATCTCCCTGGTTCCAGCAAATGCCCAGTCGATGGATTGATTTGCTTTGGTGATGCGTAGATCCATGAAGTAATCGCCGACACTGAGCACCACGGTATCAGTGGGCTCGGAGGGGGCATCATTGGCCCATCGAATGGAAATTCTGGTGGAGAGTCGGAGAGTCATGTTTGCGGATTTTGTTGCTTGGCACAGTCTCGACTGGATGCCGACGGCCATGCTTGAGTTTATATCCGTGTTCGTTGTACTGCATCTCTTACAACTTCTCAAAAAGGACTAGATTCAACAACCATGATGTCGCATTAGCGTTAATGGTTCCACACCGTCCTCCGTACTCGGCAAACACTCAGTTACAGTAGCGAGACGCCGCTAATGAATGGTAGCCTAAGCCTGGCCGGCGGCCAATTGACTATGTTCTGGAGATTGGAGGTAAAGTCAACAAGCACGAGTGTATATGGCGATTCGTATCATGGTAAAAGTTTCTTGCAGGCTATTTTCCTGCTATCTTCTGCTACTGGTACTGCGGTCACAAGTGTATTCCCGCTATGGTCATGTTAACCATATTCCTACTGTTAATCAAGTGAGCCGTCCTACCACATCTTATCCCAAAGGCGACGTGCAAGGGTTTTCGGTTCTTCGATATCCTTATTGTCCCAATGTGCCAACTCCCTATCAACAGCCTCCTTACCGCTCCAAAGATCAGCCTCCCTCGCCTTAACAAACTTCGTTCTCTTAAACACCTTGTAAGATACGTAAACGACAATCATATACCCGATACCAAAGTACCTAGTGACGAAACCTGATGTAGAGAAGGGGCTGAAGACGTCGAAACCAAGGAAGATGAGGACAACGCAGCCAAAAGCGGCACCAATGTAGGCGCCGTATGGCATCAAGGGGGCTTTCCAGGCGAGAGTGTCACGGCTAATGCCTTGAGCCTTCAGAGCCCTGTACCAGCCAATGTAGGTAATGAGCATGGCCGTGTAAGAAAGGACAAAGGCGCAGGTAGACAGGCCAACGAACCAGCCAAAGACAGTCGCACCGTCGTTGGTCGCAACGAGAAAGGTGATGCATGAGATCAAACTGACGGCACCCACGCAGTATATCGGGTTGCCTGCCTTGGTGCACTTGAGGAAGATCTTGGGGGCGTGTCCGTCCATGGCTAGCGAGTACAAGGTTCGAGATGATGAGTACAGCATGGCGTTGCCGCAGCTCCAGCCGCTAATGACGATGAGTGCATTGATGAGGCTGGCCATACCCTTGATGCCTAGGTTTTCGATGCCGATGACCCACGGGCTTGCAGCAGAGCCCACATTGCCAGCACCCAAAGCGGACAGGAGCTTCGGATCCTGGCTGTTACAAATGATGCCGACGCCCAACGTTCCCAAGACGTAGAAAAAGAAGATGCGAAACCAGGTAGCTTTGGCGCAGCGAGGAACATTGCGACGAGGATCCTTCATCTCGCCTGCGCTAAGAGCAATGAAGTCTGGTCCAGCGATGGAAAAGGCTGCGAGCACCATGACACTCCAGAAACCGAGGAAGCGGCCTGTAGTTCCTTCGGCCATGTACTCGTGCATGGCTCCGCCTTCTGACCAGTTGTGGAAGCCGTAGGCCCAGCCTTTGGGGTTTCCGCCGCACATTGTGACGAGTGTGAGGAGAAGGAGGCCGAGGAGGAGGAGAATCTTTGTGCCGCCAAAAATGAACTCAGATTCGCCGTACCATCTATAATTAGTCCTGTTAGCGAGTATACCATATGACGAAGATTCTGACGTACTTGACTGCAAATAGGTTGAGGAAGACGCAAACAATCAGGGCCATGGCGACCCAAGCGGCGTTGTTGACATTAATCTCCCAGTAGCCCATGACGGTAACAACAGCAGAGAGCTCGGTACAGAACAGCATGGCACTACCGTAGAAATAAGTCCAGCCAAGTGCAAACCCAAAAGCCGGATCAACATAACGACTAGCAAACTCGTAGACACTCCCACGAATCGGCAAGTGAGCAACCATCTCAGCGACTCCAAGCGAGCAAGGAAGAATAAAGATGGTAGGGTAAATGAGGAAGCCGAGAAGGAGGGATAGAGGGCCCGCAGTCCTCAGGGCGCTGCCGATGCCGACAAACAAGCCTGTGCCGATGGAGCTGGCAATGACCATGATCTGGAGATGGCGGTTTGACAGGCCCCGTTTGGTGGAGCCGTACTTGGTATAGATGTCGCTGCGGGCGGCAGTGTCCATGATGCCCTCAGCTGCGGAGGTTTCCCTGCAGAGCTGGAGTGGGTCACCCGAAGGTTTGGTCTCCATAGAATTACCCATGGTTGTAGGAAGAATGAAGAATGGAAATCAGAAGCGGATGGATTGTCTGGTGAGGAAAGCTGTGTGGTTTCTTTTCACTCGAGGGAAGACCAAGAATTGAGGTTGCATTCTCCTACTTATAGCCTGGATTGCTTCACCTTATCTACACTTTCGGCTTTGTCTTGCCGCACTTCAAGTACATTGTATCTCCCATGAAGATGTTCCCTGGGATAAGTGCCGGGGGACCTTATCGTTACCCCGGATTCTGCGGTCTTGGCGAGCTGGCCGCCGGCCACGGAGGATGCCCGCGCCATCCTCGCCATTAATGAAATTAAAGCCAATCAATGGAGACGTAATTGATTCTCGGCTTTATGAATTTGGAAAGAACAGCAGATGGGGCTTTTCTCCGCATCTTTCTGTTGCTCTTGTGTCATGTTGTATCAGCGGAGGAGGTCTAGATGATCTTAGTCCAACGCCATGACCCTCATCTCTTAGAGATTCCAATCTGGGCTTAGACTGGCTCTAGCGCTGCGCGATGCCAGGTTTGGAAAGTCGGAGCGGCTTGTCTGATTGGACACTCAACTCGCTTCTCGCTAAAAGCAATCACGAGACGATGATTGGATGGAGCTCCATAACCGGATCTCTCCGACTTTCCTACTCGGGACGGTATCGAGAGGAGGGTTGATGGCAAGGACTCAAGCATAAAGGAAGTCATGAGAACCTCACCTAACCACCTTCTGAAACATGAGTGTTGAGCTATCCTTCCAAAATGGCCCTGTTATCGCTGCCTCTCCTTGCAGGAGCAACGCTGCTTCTATTTGTTGTTGCCCTTGTCCGACGCCTATTCTCACCTCTGGCTCATCTCCCAGGACCGAAGCTAGGTCTTTTGACTCCATGGCAGCTAAGATATCATGAACTTCAAGGCAAGCGGACACAGTACATTCACCAGATGCATCTGAAGTACGGCAATGTCGTTCGTGTTGCTCCTAACGAGGTTGTCTTTTCCTCTCTTGAGGCGATGAAAGAGATCTACCTTTCCAAAGGAAGTGGCTTCGACAAGCCTTCATTCTATGATCTATTTTCCCAGTTTGGTTTAAGGTAAGACATGTCAGCTAACCAGCTTGATCTCAACTCTAACAAATATTCAGGACAATGTTTTCGACTCGCGAGAAAGGCCCTGTAAGCAGCTCGGCTGGCTTGGATCATCCCTCATCTAATTAATCCCAGCACAGCAAGAGAAGACGCATCATCGCAGATCGCTACGCCAACTCCAACGTTATCCGAGACTCTGCTCTTCACGGCATTCAAGAAAGATCGCAGAATTTCATCAAGAGATGCTCTCAAGCTCCGAAGCAGGAACTTGATGTCTATGTATGCAAGTCACGGATTTCGTGAGCCCGGTACTAACACCATCTAGCTCTTCCTCCATTGCTACGCCTTCGACTGCGTCACGCATCATCTCTTTCATCCACACGGTAGTGATTCTATCCTAAAGCAGTCAGATGAAGAAACCCTGTGTGAGGCTGTCTTTGATAATAGTCTTGCCAGTAAGTAGCTTTGACCACATAAATACGGTGCCCGAAACTGACATGGTTCTCAAGGACGCCTCTTTATTCATTACAATCCCACGATAGGGAGCCTCATAGGTAAACTTGGCGTCTTTGGCAAGTCCCGTGACATCCCCCGGACCAGACAACTCATCCTTGACGGAGCTACCGGCGGCCCTGTTGCTGATTTTACTCTTGTCAGCCGCATGCGCGAGGACAAGTTCGGCATGGGACCGATGGACATTGCTTCTGAATGCATGGACCACACCCTAGCTGGCATAGAGACAACAGGTGATGCTCTCTGCTTCCTGATGTGGCAGATCTCACAGCCCGGCTACGAAATCGTTCAAGAACGCCTCCGCGATGAGTTTCGAGCTAACGAGGGTGTATCCTTTGAAAAACTCCCATACCTCGAAGCAGTCGTCAAGGAGGGGTTGCGAGTATTTCCCTCTATTCCCATGAGCTTACCTCGATGTGTTCCTCCCGAAGGCGCATCTGTCGATGGCCACTGGCTTCCCGGTGGAACGCTCGTCAGCTGCCAGCCATACTCGATGCATCGAATGGACGAGGCTGTGTTCCCTGAGCCGGACAGCTTCAAGCCTGAGAGATGGCTAGAGGAGAAGGGTTTGGCAGAGAGGAACCGACTATTCTTTACTTTTTCGAATGGCGGAAGGGCTTGCATTGGCCGACAGTAAGTTTCAAACCATTGAATCCTTTTCAACACCTTAAAGCTGACTGTGCTTGTAGTCTGGCTGTGGCTGAGATGAAGACCCTTCTGCGAGATATCCACTCAACCTTCAAGACTACTCCGGCGGAGGGCATGGTTGCCGACATGAGCATGGATGACCAGATTTTTACGTCGCGGCCGAAGGATCAAAAGTGTATTCTCAAGTTCACGCGGTGGGAGGAAGAGGTATGAGACGGTGCGATAGTGAGACAATCGAGGCGACAAAAGAATCATGTCTTGAAATGATAGTAGTTTGAGAGTTGAAAAGGTTAAAGGGAAAAGCAAGGATCTGTTGCTACATAACTTGTAATCTGTTCTGTAAAGACGTCGTCCTCGCATATCCGAATGTGTCAATCAGTGACTGCCCCAGCATTGACATTTATTCCCTAGAGACGGCATTAGTCTGAGCCTGCGACAATGCGTCATTATATTTCCCGTCTCTAACAGAATAAATTTCTATCCTGAGACCCTAAACATCATGTCTTCCTTACCAACTTATGAACATCTTGCCCATCACCAAAAGGTTGATCTCCTACCCTTGACCAGGCCGGCCGAGCTTGGCTTGTCAATGGCCGCCCGCTATTGGTCCAGTTCAACTCCGCCTCATGTCTTCCCCGCGAGTCAAGATAAGGAACCCGATCAGCAACTCACCCCGTTCAACACACAACCATGAGCGCACAAGGTCGGCTTCCTCCAAGAATCACCCGATCACGCGGCGGCTGCGAGCGCTGTCGAAGACGACGCCAAAAATGCGACCAGAAGAAGCCATCCTGTGAGAGATGCGTCCAGGCCGGGGTTGGAGGGTCGTGTCGTTATGAGCTCAAGTTGAGCTGGGGTGGAAGGTCGTTTCGGAAGTCGCCTTTTGGGAAGTATCTTGACAATGTGGAGAGGGGTGATGCTGTTGATGGTCATGGGTTTGTCTATTGCGTACCTCAATCTCGTCGTCCTCCCCCACCACCTCGATCTTTCGAACCGCCAGCGTCACCACCACCATCAATCATTCCCTACCACGAGACAATACAGCCCGAGTCCCTGCCAAGTCTGGAAACGGCTGATACTATAGACGACGACACGGAACTCATCATCCCCCACAGAGAAGCTCTAGAAGTCGACCCTGAGCCTGAGACTGCCGACAACAACCTGATCCTCGCGCTCCCACCCCCAACCCAAATATCCGTCCTGCCCCCAATGGCCCACTACCTATTCCAATTCTACCTCGCCGAAACCATGCGCCTTACCGTCCCTAGCAGCTACGCCAGAACCCAGATCTGCCACTTCCTAGTCCCCATGTCGATGCAGCAACCCAGCCTGCTATACGCCGTCATGGCCTTTGCCGCGGTTCATCTACAGGCTGCAGGAACGCTTCCCAAGAGCCCAGGACGGCTGATTGATACGCTGCAGTCGACAAGTATCCGACATCTGCGACAGCTGTTGACCGACGAGGACCCTATCGCTCAAGCTGCTGCACTAGCTACAGCGAGGACGCTTTGCCAGGCGCAGATCTACGGTGGGACGGCGTCCTGGCGAGTTCATCTGAATGGTGCAAGGGCCATTCTTGAATCATCTCACTTTAGAACTCGCCTCCTCGACAGCTGTTCGTGCTCATCAATCAACGCAGACTTCCTCTCAAGTTGGTTTAACAACGCAGAAGCACTCGCTGCGCTGAGCCCATCTGGTCTTCTCAACGGCCAGCTTCAAGTCGGTTGCCATTCAAACCAAGGTCTTCGTTTCGATATGTTTGGAGGCGTCATGTCTGATCTTCCCGATCTATTTAGAGAGGTCGGTGCCCTGGTCAAAGAGAGTCGCCGACAGCAGCACAACAGAGTATCCGAGAGCACCATCTTGTCAGAGACCGATATTGCTCAAGAAGCCGATGCCTTGACGCGAGAGATTTACTACAGGCTGGAGCGCGATTCAGTGGAGAACCTGGCCCTTCAACCGGATATGCTCATGGGGCTGACGGCCAATGACATACACGACTATGCGCTGAGCAACGCCGGATTTCTCTACACCGCACTCCTTCATATTCACTGCGGAGTGAGAGCACTGTCCCCGTACGCCGAGGAGGCCCAATTTTGCGTCGACAAGATAATAAAATGCGCCCAAGACATGACTTGCTCTTCTGGTCTATCACCTAGAGTCTTGCTCGTCGCTCCTCTCTTCACAGCTGGGATCTGCGCCACGGGCTCTGCACAGGATAGCATACGGTCTGCGTTGACAGACATAGGGCGGTGGATGAGGACTCCACACTTGGCAAAGACTTTGGCGTTATTAGAGGACATTTGGCTACAAGCGCCTGCAGAACCTCAGAGTTCTCGTGTTTGGTCGTGGTTTGGTGAGTTGTTTAGTCTCGTTTCTCACGTGAAAAAAGCTAACTAGACACAGACAAGATAAATGTTGACTTTCTTCCTTACTAGGGTGGAGCAGGTGCTCGGTTTTGTTTCCTTAAATTAGATACAGTAGGGGTTGTCCCATGGTCTTAACGGCCATCCTTCTGGATGTGATACTACTTCAAATGGAATATAGACACTGAACATTATAACCTCAAACAACTGTCGCCTTATCATGCCCAGGGGCGGAATCAATCTGCTCAAAACCATCCGGCTTACCGGTCTTGCTATGCGGCGCAATGCCTTTGCGAATCGCAACGCTCTCCTCAAACGTGCCATAGATATCCTTCTCGTCCTGAAGCCCAGCACCCTTCGGTTTCGAAATGAAGCAGAAGGCAGTGTATAGAACAGCTGCCTCAAAGAAGCCAAAGAGGTAGTTACCGAGATAGTAGTAGAACCAGCCGCGTGATATGATTACCTCTAGGTTCACGTTTGCAATCATGCCTGGCATGGCAGGGACAAAGCAGACGACCCAGGCGATGATTCCTCGCCAGTTGAAGCCGTATGTGTACCAGTATGAACCCTCCTTTGAGCCAGTGTATAACTGGCTGATTTGGATCTTCTGTCGACGGACGATGAAGTAGTCGGCCATCATTATCCCGGTTAGAGGACTGAGGAAGACGGAGAATGATGCGGCAACGGCGACAAAGACACTTGCGGTGTTGTAAAACTCCCAAGGCTGGACTGCCCACGATAGTAGTGCCGCAATCAGAGTACCTCTTTTGATAGAGATCCACTTGGGAAACAAACCAGCAAGGTCCATGCCCGCAGCATATCCGTTTCCGAGGACGTTTTCTGCAATCTGACCAAGGACGAAGCCAAAGCTGCAGAAGAAAGCACCAGCTCGAGCTTTGGCACTATAGTCGTCCAACATCCACTGAACGACAATGGCCAGCGGGTTCCAATACGGCTGCTCGGTTTTCCAGATATCCATGGATGCTGAAGCCGTCAGGATGGCGAAGATGGGCACGAGCATGCCGGCACCGAGGAGTGAAAAGACGAGGCCGGGGATCTGAACGCCCTGCTTTCGTGCAAAACGAGTAAAGTCGCTTTGGTTAATGATTCCTGCTGCAATGTTGCCAACACTGGCTATGATGCCGTATACCCAGGCCCAACCCTCGGGGATGGCGGCTCCAGGTTGACGAACGCCAGATATGAATAGAGGCCCAGCACCTCCTGCGGTGGTGGTTGCCCAGATGGTGATGGCGAGCATGACAAAGAGGACGATGATATTTGCGGTGATGGCGTACCATTTCGATTTCTCGGGGCGGATAAGCTGTGGTACTTGTAAGCGTTGACGATAAGTCCTTGATTGTGCCACTTACCAAGAACGGGATGGATATAATGTGAAACAAGAGGAAGCCTATAAAGTCTCTCGTAACCATGTTGGCGCTTTCTGGGAACGTGTTCTCCATATGCAGAAAACTATAGCTCCAGCTACTGATCATTGCGGAAACGCAAAGGCCGCCGAGCCATGCTTGAGATCCGTACCAGACAATGGAGAGCATAATACGCATTGCCTGGCCTATGTAGGCACCGTGCATACCGAATACCATTCTGAAAGACATTTAGCATTCCATCTCATTTGATGGGGGACCGTCATACCTCTGCGCGACAGAGAAGCCAATGTGCCACTCTGCACCCATCCACCCATTTCCAATGACAAGAAGGACCATGAGAACTCGAGCTATAATCATAAGCCCGATGGTTTGTGGGACGGTGAGGCCTAGCGATAATAGAGCCGCTGCGGCAGTCCATGCAGAAATACACAGGCTGGACATTGTTAGCCAACAGTTCAATTACGACAAGTGCCCAGGGTTGCGTACCTTGCGATAGATCCCCAACCAATGAAGGCCCAGTAGCCCCAAGTCCGCCTGTTGGGTGGCAGAGGAGCGATATCCGGATTAATCCATCTGTCGGTCACGTAGCCGACCACTTGGTCGTTGTCGACCTTGAGCTTTTGGAGGAGCCTCGATGGCATGGTGTGACAATGGTGTTGAAACTGTTTCCAACTCACGGAGCGATAGAATCTTGTTAGTATCGATTGACGTCTCCGTCGGGCACATGAACAAAGTGACAGAAGCTCGAAAGAGAGGGACCAAGCAGGTATCATATAGGAAAAGCCCGCGTCATGTTATCAATCCTCGACTGTTGGACCGGAAGTGGTAGTTCGTACTCTAATCGATCCCCAATGCATGTTACAGAAGCGGCATCTCGTACACAACGCGCAATACGCTACACCCAATAACAAGATTAACCAGCGGCACAGTTGTCAACTGGAGCGTCGAGGTGGCAGTGCCGAGCGGGGGTTGCAGGTGGCAAGACCCTGGCATTGGATCGGTAGCCGAATATCGTCTCGGCTCTAGGCTTGGGTGTTGTGACCATGGGGCTGTGTTATTTCTGTTGAGTTGCTCTGAGGCCTCCTCCTCTGGCCCTGTACAACCTTTTGACAAAGTTGTCAACACTCGTGGGCGGGACTTATCCATCTAATCTTTAATCATGGCCCTGGCCGAGGTAGAATCCTTCCACATGCTTTAGACGGTAAGGATCATCCGACGAACCTAGTCGCGGCTGCATGTTAATCTCCAGTGTAACATGAGACCCCGGCCTGGTCTGATCATCGCTTAGGGCCTACACGCTTTCGACAAGTCATAAAATACCGCCCAAAACCGTAGTCCCCGACATGCGGTGCCTACCTCGTGATAAAATCAGCCCCAATATGCGCTGTCTGTTTCGGCCCAGCTAGGAAACAAGAAGGCTATGTTTTATTGCATGCGTGGGTATAGAGCAGATGGCATCGGTCCGGATTTCCGAGATGCTGTTCCACGCTATTAAATGTGTTCTTTATTATAGTTGAAGCTGGGATAACCGACATGGCAGATCGTTCCACGCTATCTTGCCTTTACGGTTTACGACGGCGGCGGACCATTAATGTTGTGTTAGCATTAGAATATGATGCCATGATGCCATGATGTGTTGGAAATGTGTTCTTTATTATAGTTGAAGTCGGGATAACCGACATACAAGATCGTGGCTTAGAATGAATCCATGACCAAGATTCCATCCAGCCACATTTGACTTGCTATGCTTGGAACACTCTTG
The DNA here is from genome assembly GCA_013186415.1 of Fusarium sp. NRRL 66088. Taxonomy (NCBI): domain Eukaryota; kingdom Fungi; phylum Ascomycota; class Sordariomycetes; order Hypocreales; family Nectriaceae; genus Fusarium; species Fusarium sp. NRRL 66088. The sequence continues at coordinate 173,543 of JABCKD010000063.1, forward strand.
CAAGCGACGTTGCGGGAATTACACTTTGAGCATAAGACAGAGTCGACCTTCTAGATTAGTTATCCCATCGAGGGCCGGGTTTCAACTATAACTTTTCTATTGTTCCTTTCATTCACGTCTCAATGAAATCTTAGACTCGGCAGATATGAGAAGGAATACATCCATCAACTGGCTGCACCTCATAGAAGACTTGGCAGAGGCTGTTATTTCGCAAACTATACAAGTGGCTAGACCCACAAGCCATGTGGTCCATCCTTCGCCCAGTACGTTTGGTGGGAGTCGAGAGCCGGGAGTCCGACATGAATACTTGAACGCTTAGGGTCACCGGCTCTCCTGAGCCCAAGCAATCGAGCATGCTTGGTCAAGGGCTCGAAGGGGCGGTCAGGGGAGGCCTCTGAGAAAGGAGCTGAACATGCAAGGAAGAACGGGCCTTACTGCCGTTTCATCGTTGTCAAAGGGAAATAGGGGGCAGTGCAGTTTCCACCTGACATACTTCAGCAGGGGCGCTAAGCCACCACGGCAAAAGTGAAAGGTGCCATTCAGTAACTACTGCAGAGAAGATAGGTTCTATGCTTTACCACATCAGGTGAAATCCACTGTAGCACGAAGGTCTGCTTAATTGTATGCAAAAGGTTATGTGGCATCACTAACGCGCGGGGAGTACACTATCAGTAGAGTCTGCAAGTAATGGGCCTGCGAGCGACAAAAGGGGCGATAGCGGCAGGCCGAGCCAGGCGGCCAGGGTAGGTAGTGGCAAAGCAGCCGGGCGATATTGGTGGCTGTGAGGTAGATTAAGATGGTGAGTCTCAGTATCGAGGAGGCGCAAGCCGGGTGGTTGGCTTATTGGTCAACTTGAGAACCTTGACGCCTTCAGCAGAGAGACTGGATCAGCTGAGGCTTTCCTCTCATTTTGGGCAGCTTTTCTTGGGTTGACCCTCTTTCAACCTCCTGGACCTTCAAGGGACAAGTCGAGCCATGGCCCAAGACGCTCATCCCTGAAGCGCTTGCCGAAGTGGCAAAGCGACGAGGCGTGCAGAAGACACCCAGGGCGAGAATTCTTACGTATGGGTATGATGCGTACGTTTTAAAGACGGAGGTTTCGTCCAAGAATGGGCTGAGGGATCATGCGAAGCATTTTTTGGATTAGATTGTGGGTGATCGGGAGATGAGCGATGCGGTTGGGAGACCCCTCATTTTGGTGGCCCATAGTCTTGGTGGGTTAGCGTCCAAGAAGGCGATTCTCATATCTTGCAACACTTCGAACCTCACCTCGAAGACCATTACAAGAGTGTCAAGGGCATCGCTTTTATGGGCGTGCCTCAACGCGGATCCTGGATGGCCAACTGGGTCACTGTTCCCGTCTCAGCCTTTGGCATTCTCAAATCTGTAAATACAACGATTCTTAAGATTCTCAACACAGACGAATCCTCTACTGCAAGACACCCAAAAGGAATTCTGGTCCATGATTCAAAAGGAGCGTGAGGGAGGACGCAATCTCGGCGTCACCTGCTTCTTTGAAGAACTTCCCCTCGTAGTCGTCGGGAAGAGAGTCGTGAACCAGGAATCGGCGACGCTTGAGGGTTACGACGAGGTGTGTATTCACGCGAATAATAGCGATGGGAGAATTCCACGACTTTCTCTCAAGAGGAACCTCCGACACGGATGACGGGTGGCTTACTAGATACGCTTCCGTGAAAGCCAAGTTCCCACTCTTGGCGTACGCAATTTCCTCTTGGTCTCATCACGCCCGAGAGAGTCAAAAGAGAGGCTTGTCATTGGACTATCTTCTTGAGGAAGAGTACCCAGACTTGTCGTCAGCTCATCGCGAGCAGATGCTATCAAAATCGAAGATTGGGGTCGGACATAACAGCCACGCGTGTTCTATTCTTCACGTTCTCGCAGCCGAAAGGCTTGTAGGGCCTTTGTGGGTGCTGATCCGCCAGGCCCGAGACAAGGGCGATGTATTCATGGACGTCTCGGACAAACAGGGCAAAATGCCACTGGTGATGTAAAATACCTAATAGATAAGATCTATACAGTCTATAGTTAAACCTTGACTAATTAGTTATGCCCCTAGTGGGTGAATGGACGTTGCCAAATTCTCTCATCGTTATGCCTCATAGAGCCTGATCGAGATACCGAACAAGACAATTAGTGCAAGCGACGCCGGAGAAAGCCCGTCTTCTCGTATCACTTGAGTGGCCATCTTCTCAAAACGGAAGGAAACTTGTCATATTCTCTCTTCTCTCCGCCGTTTTTCACGTCATCACTTGATTATGGTGCCATAAAGAGTATAGTTGTAAGCCGGAAGGATTCAACTTCCTTGTCGTCCTTCGCTTATTACAGAAGGTAACATTTGACCGCCAATACTTGCTTGACTATTTATGAGGCTTTGGACTGCGGGTTGAGAGAGGGAGTCTCCTACAAGTTTTCATTCTCAACTATGTTGATTGAACATTCGTCCAACATGTTGCTGTCCTCGTTCCTCTTTGCAGCGAGCCTGTTAGAGCCAGCTTCTGCATCTTGGTGTGCAGCTGAAGATCCTTCTCCTGGCGTTTTGTCTACAATACGGGCTCTGAGAGATGCTGAAAGAGATGAGGCTTTTACTCTCGCCCGTCGGCAGGACTCACCCATCGACATTCCGGTATATATGCACGCCGTTGTCAACACCACGAATGAAGACACAGTTCTGGACAACGATATTCTCGAGACACAAATTGCTGTGATATCAGACCGTTTCGCCCCTCATGGAATCTCCTTTACATTAAAAGGTATCGATCGGTTGGTCGACGATGACTTGTCCAGAGGCTACACCAGTCTGGCCTGGAGCGGCCATCTAGTCTCGTCGAGAAAAGGCGACTACGCGACCCTCAACCTCTGGTACGTGACCAACATGGACCCTTCCATTGGAGGGGGGTGTTCTATCCCCAATTCCAACACTCCACCTGGCTCCATCCTCGCACGGCTGGATGGCTGCACACTACAAGGTTATTCGGTGCCAGGTGGCAGGTTTAACGGGACAACTTACCTGGGAGAAATCTCAGTCCACGAGATTGGCCATTGGCTCGGATTACTGCACACCTTTGACGGCGAGTCGTGCACCGGAAATGGAGATTATATCGACGACACGCCGGCTGAAAAGTCGTACGAATTCATGGCCTGTCCAATTGGAAAGGATACTTGCCCTGACCAGCCAGGCTTGGATCCAATTGACAACTTTAGTAAGTATCGCCTAAATTCGACCTAAAGATTCCTTCTATCACATCCCTCGTCCTGTTTCTGGTTTTGGTGACACCCTCTTTTTGAAACACAGGCTAACTCACAGCTTTTTAGTGGATTACTCGGGAGACGGATGGTAAGTTCCCAATCAATTTGTAATGAATGGTCAAGTTTCACTTTGCTAATGAGATTCAATGTGCAGTTGGAACAAGTTTACTCCAGGGCAGAAGGTGAGGATGCACAACAGTTGGTTCACTCTTAGATTGGGCAAGTAAGTGACAGAAAAGGAGTACTACCACAAGAAATATGCTATTATTCAATATGAACTATTTAAAATTATGCAATCCTCAAATACGTATATAAAAATATTTCAATACGTGGCTGTGTTCAATGGAATTACGAGAAAGGCAAGCTGTCATGGTGTAGCTTTAGAGTATCACAGACATATCAGCCGAAGTTGAAAATACTTACGCGGTAGACCTCGTTTGTTAAACAAATGGGCCAAAATATCAGATCAAAAACCTATTACAAGGCAATACGCAACTCGGTATCTATTCGAGTCTGAGAAATCTCCAGCGTGGCCCTCTTGGCATTTTCCCCGGATCATTTAACCCCCATAGCTTGGCAATATCATCATCCACGAGGCGGGGAATGGGGTTCGATCGTGAATGTGGGCATGGAGCTCTCCCCCAGACTTCGCAGCGGGGGTTGCAAGCTCTGGGGTTGGGCAGCAATGCGCCGAGAGGGGGAGCCCAGCAGGACCCTTCAATGTCGTGATCAGGTTGAGGGTCATAAGGTGAATGACGTTTGTTACGGTAATGAGAATTCAGCGGATCCAGACTGTTGTACCCACCGCCGAGGAGTCCTTGCTTGGCAGTTGTCACAGCCACCACCAGCTAGACCACACCGGACTTTGGTCTTCGGCCAAGCGTAGCTTGTCGTGATGCGTCGTTTTTTTTTAGATACTTGGCAGCCACCGGCTTCTGATCGCGACCCGAACTCGGATCAAATGGTCACGGCGTGGTCATCTCAAGGGACATTTCTTCTTATTATTATATATTTCGGCCTGTCATATAGAACCAGCATGCAAACTTCACATCAAAGTACTCCATGAAAAGATACCTCCGCTTTCCATTATTCTTTGTTCTGGTGAAGAGAGAGGTCTTCCGGGGAGACGAACCCGAAGAGATGATTCTCGATCTCTCTCAAGGCAGACAAACAGACAAGTGGTCTGACTATCCCGCCATATCCGTGGGAACTCACTGCCCGAATCTTTGTCCATTTACATTATAGCCTTAACAGTCAACAACCTGTCGGATTGCCCCCTACTAAGTCCACTGAGAGACTTAATGTTGAGTTTCTTCTTCTTTGGGTCGTTGTTAAGCCCCCTCCTCGCCTCCCCGGTTTATCGCGCCAGATTACGGCGTTTAAACACCCAGCAGGCTTGACCCCTACAGACGCGGTCGGGATAATACGACTCTGTCGCTATATGGAAAACTGTTTGCCGATCCTTGTTGGTGTCGCTGCATATCTCGGTGACTGGGATCCTTGCCTTTCATCATGTCCGTTTGCCTGCCGGACTACCATTCCATGGAGGCACCAACGGTCTAGGATGGTATGTAAACTACGTTTTGAACGTCATGAAGGAATGCTCACAACCCACTGAACTTGATGCGTTGTGACTTAAAGCTCCAGTTTATCGCCTCAATCGTCAAATCGCTGGCATGGTTGGACTCGCCTAACACAGCTCGGGGGGGGGGG